>JAXQGU010000071.1:0-240865 GCA_037040355.1 Cutaneotrichosporon sp. M94-02A
ATAGGCAGACTCTTACTCAGAGGTTGCTCAGTAACCATCTGATCTGCAAGTCATGGGTTCGAGCCCCATATCGGGCTCTTCTTTTTTTCTTGCTTTTTCGCGTTCTTCCATGCATGTGGACATCAAAACGGACTCTTTTGAGACCGAATTGAGCTCGAAAGACGACGAACGAGCGAAATTTTGCGTCAAAGGACCCCCGGTCAGGGGTGACAGATAACGTTTCGGATCTCGTCGGCTTAGTCCGGTACGCGAACCGGACTCGCGTGACATTTTGGGTTGTGGCACTGCGTGATCTGCGAGCCCGCCGAGGGCGTACTATGTCCGCGGTCATGAAAGTAGGTTGACGGAAAAGACAGCTGTTCGAGAGCAAGCGTCGGCCCCGTCTCCTTTGGTGCTGCGATTCGATCCGTAGAAGGGAGACATTGCAGACGTCCAATGACAGCAAGTACTATATCATTGCGCAGAGCCATGCTAGCGATACAGGATAGTGGATATGATGCGGCTCGGCAGAGGAAACAATGCATTTATATGGTATCGGCTTGTCATGTGAAGCTGGAAATCGGCGCTACTGAGCATTCGGTGAATTTGGCTACTCCCGAACGGACCGCGTCGAGCTGTTCCTTAGCTGATCGAAAGTCTGACGCATCAACCGAGTCCGAGCTTGGACCATCCCCTCGACTGTGTTGGTCGGCTCCGAGCTCATCCCGGATTCGGACCCATACGCCGGTTGGGCGTCCAAGCTGGTCACGGTCAAGGGCCGCCTCTCCAGCGAACCGCTAACAATGACCGATCCGCCTCCTTCCTCCGAGTCGCTGTCTTCGTCCGATTCCCATTCGCTTTCGGTAACATCGAGTGCCTCGTCGTCGTCGATGAGCTCGGACCAAGCGGCCGACACTCGGCTTCGGGCCTCTGCAGACATCAGTCTGCTTCCGCCGCAGGCTCCTTGGGATCACGTACCAGCCCCAGCTTTCGGAACAGCGTCCCGAACGATGGAGTCAGGCTCGGTAAGGCGAGGAGTTTCGAGACTTTCCGGCTGCTTGTCTCCATCGAGGACAGCGGAAGGCCGCTTCCGACCACGGGATTCCGAGGTGAGTGCATTCGACGGCTGTGCTGTTTCGGCCCTCGAGCGCCTTTCGGCGTACACGGCCCAACCGGCGCGCAGACGGTCGGGGTACCCGCTTCGTCGGATCCGGTCAATCTGAACCTTGTCGGCAGGACGGAACTCGCCCAGGATCAGTCGAACAAGCCCCAGATCGCTTACACCGTGCGAGTAGCTCGTCCGCCCATGATCGGTATTCGCTCCGTAGTCGATCACGACGTCTTGCCCCTCCCTTCCGAGGGCGATTCGAGCGAGGTCACCAGCATGACGTCGGAAATTGGAAAGTCGACCGTTCTGGCGACCGGCGGCGGTGCAGGCCGAAGCGAAAGCTTTCGCTGCATCGGCAGCGGTCATCGCCACATCCGACAGTCCCAACCCTGCGGAACAATCCGTATGAGGTCGTCGGAACAAAGGGATTCTCGGCGAGCTTTTGTCGATGCAGAACGTGGCCGATCTGGACTTGATGAAGTCTTCGATGTCCGTTATGAACCGCCGACGGCCATCAGACCTTGGGGAGTACAGGACGCCATCGAGGATCAACCGAGGGACAATCGAGGCAATGACATCGAACCGCAGGTTCTTGAGCCGAGCGATCGACGGTATGACCGGGCGAACGAGCAGACCCGTCTGGTGGGGCTCGGTGTGTCCTTTGATGAACTCGATATCGAGAGTGAGCTTGTACTACCCTCGACGGACTTGGTCGATGGTCAAGTCGTCGAGGAAGAGCGTCTGCTTTCGGTTCCACTCGGTCTCTACCGTCGGTCGGAACAGCGACACTGCAGTCATTGTCAACGTCCGAGTCCCCGCAAGTCAAGGCACTCACTTGGCCTGAGACCGGTCAGCAGGCTGAGCTGCACAATGGTCTTCGTCTGTATCAGCTCGTGTGCTCGAGCAGGGTCGTCCTGAATAGCAGAGTCGAGCTCGTCGATGATCATGGCTGCTTCGGGTGGCCCGTAGCACTCGACGAGCCTGGGTCGATGGCTCAGTTCCCGCTCGACGCACACCGTGGACGTCCATGCTTCGAGCTGAGTTCGAAGCGAGTCTGACCGGTCGACTGACTGCCCGTTGAGCGCCTTTCTGTTGCGACCGCGCTTGGAGGCGACGACGCCGCGCAGCTCCCGGTGAGCGACGCTCAGGACAGTCTTCGTCCAGCGCAGGAACGTCTGCGATCTAACGAGACCGGTCGTTGAATATCAGCCTTTGGTGCGCTCGAGCTTGATGAGAAGAACCGGCGTGATTCGGTCCATGAGCTGTTTCAAATTCTCAGCCACTCACATATCGACCGGCAGCGAGGGGTTTGCCTCTCGTCTGTGGCCGTGGAAGTGCTCGAGCAGAGACGGAATAGAAAGAGGCGCCGGACATGGCTGGCTCGTCCCGGCACATAGTCTTCGGCTTTCGCCCAAGCAGCAGTCGCCTTCGCCCTGTATCGGTCAAATTCGGCGTCATCGAGGCTGCCGATGACCTTCTCAAGCCGAGAGCGCTTCGACAGCCGAGACATCTCCGACCAGTATGGTATGCCGATTAAAACACAAAACCTCCGAGCCTCGGATTAGCTCCTCGCGAGAGCATGGGGTGATCCTCCCTCCCTCCCTTCGCCACAGGCAAGGGGATTCGAGTAGATGCTCCCGAAAAATGCTGCGCTTCAAGTGATCATGAGCTTCAATCCGTCATGCATGTTGTTCTCGAATTGTGGCGGAAGCAGCGCATGCATGGCTGACGTTTTTGGCCCGCCGTCGGGGCAGAGCTCCGTACCATGATTGAGATAGGTCTTGTATCGAAACCGATCATCGAGTTATTCGGGAATGCCCCACCACAATCCCCATATGCCATACTGGTAAATCCAGGGCCGTCGTGCGGTTAGGCAGTGGCCTGCGTCTGTGCGGCTTCTATCCTGCTGCAACTAACAGGACAGCGGCGAGCATGCCCTTGAGTGAGGTTTCCCACGGTTGGCCGTTAGATATGGCCAAGCGCCGGTTCATCCGTCACAGGTGCCACAGTAATTACAGGCTGACCACGAGGTTCAGGTTCGCCGATGATCCCCGGCTTGCGCTCAGCTGAGCCAGAGGACGACAAGGACCTCTGAGCGAGGCTGATAGCTCTCCTAGGTGGACGAAATCGGGAAAAAATTTGGAAAAAATAAAAAACATTGCTTGTCCTCTCTGAGAATCGAACTCAGGGCTAGGGATAACACTCCTATTGGAGCTCATAGATTTTATATGAGACCCTCGCTTTAACCGACTAAGCGAAGAAGACAGAACGAATGATGTTTGCGGTTGCAAACTAACATATATATACCCAAAAACATGACAAAACAGGGGGAGCGTCTATTCTCGGCCTCCCGCCGGCATCAGCCGATCCCGAGCGTCCCACTCGTCACCCCATACTCTTTCCCCGCATCCCACTTGTACATACCTCGCTTGTCCTCACCTTCATCATGTCGTGGAACCAGTACCCCGGCCAGGGGCAGCACCAAGGATACCAGCAGCAGCAACCACAGCAGTATGCTCCTCCCCCTCCTCCGCCGATGACCCAGGGCTGGGGCGGCCAGGCCCCTCCCCCTCCGCAGGGGTAAGCGCATACTCTCCCGAGGGGTCAAGCCGACGTTGCTGATACATCTAGGTGGAACTCGCTGGGACGGCAGAACTACTACCCTCCGCCGCCGGGCGGGCCGCCGCCTCAGCAGATGGGCAACTATGCTCCCCCGACGGGTCAGCCCCCTCCTCAGCAGTACCACTCCACTGCGGCGGGGTACCGCCCGCCGCAGCAGAACCAGCAGCAAGGATTCTCGGCCCCATACGGCCCTCCCCCAGTCAGGCCGCCTAGCCAGGCGCAGACGTACGGACCGCAAATGGGCGGAGGACAGCAGCCGTTTTTCCAGTACTCGCAGTGTACCGGCACGCGCAAGGCCCTGTGTGTAAGTCCGCCGCGCGCGGCCTACCCTCTCCGGAACTGACGTCCGGTGTCTAGATTGGGATCAACTACTTCGGGACGAGCTCGGAGCTGCGCGGATGCATCAACGACGCGCACAACGTCCAGAAGTTCCTGATCGGTGGGTAACGCAGTGGACAGCGGAAACACACAGCTGACGGGCCAGAACGCCACGGGTACCGCCCGGACGACATTGTCATGCTCACAGACGACAACCCGAACCCGCGGGCCGTCCCGACACGGCAGAACATGATCCAGGCGATGCATTGGCTCGTCAGCGGCGCCAAGCCCAACGACGCCTTGTTCTTCCACTAGTCAGTTGGCTTCGGGCAAGGCAACTTCTCGGCGGATACTGATGAGGATAGCTCCGGTCACGGCGGTCAGACGGAAGACCTGGACGGCGATGAGGACGACGGGTACGACGAGGTCATTTACCCTGTCGACTTCAAGTCGCAGGGGCACATTGTCGACGACGAGCGTGAGTGCTGCGGGGACATGCTGCGAAGCATGGACTGACGCTTCAGTGCATGAGATCATGGTCCGGCCACTTCCCCCCGGATGTCGTCTGACCGCCATCTTCGACTCGTGAGTATTCCACACGGGATCCACTTTCCGGTCCGGCTGACGCCTCCAGGTGTCACTCTGGATCCTGCCTCGACCTGCCGTACATCTACTCGACCGAAGGCAAGATCAAGGAACCGAACCTGCTCGCCGAAGCGGGCCAGGGCCTCCTTGGCGCAGGCATGAGTTACCTCCGAGGCGACATCGGCGGCATGTTCAAGGGTGTCATGGCGTGAGTCTGCCGCGCCCATACGGGTAGAAGGGCGGCGCTGAATCAGGACAGCATCGGCAAGACGGCGATGGGCAGCAACTCGGCCGCGGCCGAGCGAACGAGGCAGACCAAGACATCGCCAGCGGACGTTATCATGTGGTCTGGATGCAAGGATTCCCAAACGGTCAGCCTGTTCCACCGGCTGTGATGACCAAGTGCTGATTGTCGCAGAGTGCCGACACGCAGGAAGCGGGTCGGGCGACGGGTGCCATGTCCTACGTGAGTCGAGCAATGTTGACCTGTGGGAAGAGCGCACGGGCGGAGAGAGGCGCTGACACGTGCAGGCCTTCATCGCCGCGTTGACCAAGTACCCGCAGCAGTCCTATGTCCAGCTGCTGAACACGATCCGAGACGAGCTCAAGGGTCGGTACGACCAGAAACCCCAGCTTTCTGCCAGTCACCGTGAGTCTCGCGCGCTCTTTCGGCCAACATACGCGCTTACATCCGTAGCTATCGACACGAACATTCTTTTCATCTGCTAGATCCGTTGTACTCGAAGAGATGCGATCGCACTTGTCCCCGGACGCTCCCCTCGGTGGCGATCAGGCAGGTCTGTCAACTGTTGCAGGTAGAATGCACATGAAAGGATGGTTCAGATCGCCACTCGCCGGATCAGAAGGGAAGCATTCGCGCTGCTTGTCGCTGCTCATACACTCCCCGTGGCCATCCATGCATATAGACCGTGGGCATCCGGCAAGAGCCATGCGACTGCCCCTGTGTCGCACTGAGAAGACATGACTCGCTCAGGCTCGGCAAAGCCGACCAACGCTTGGCCGTCGTTCAAGGCATTAACCCTGAGTGACGTTCTGAACAGTATCTCGATCGGCTGGCCGCGCTCGAGCGGCTGCGACGACGACGCCCTGGCTCAGAGCGGCCGTGTGCCGGAAACCGCCAGCAGTATAGACTTTTCCGGATGCTCAGCGAAGCCTCGTTGGACATGGCTCGGTCATGCCAGCGTTCTGATGCAGGTGCCTCGTGCTGGAAACCGAGTGGAGCCCTACAACGTCCTCTTTGATCCGATCGCGTCCCAGCGGTGAGTGAAGAAATGCCCAGAGGTGGCGACAGCGAGCTGAGCGAACGTAGATGCTCGCCTGTGAGCTTCCTCGGGCCGAAACGACGGACACCGTTCCCGTGCACCATCGAGGACATGGGCAAGGTCGACTTGGTCGTCTTGTCCCATGACCACCGTGAGTTGCCAAAGAAAAACACGGCGCTGATTGACAGATGACCACTGCGACCCGTCGACTATCCGCCAGATCGAGGCTAGTAGTGGTCAGACGACAATGTATGCCGTGCCGACGGGGATGGACCGTACACTCCGCAAGATTGGTATTCCGGATTCACGCATCATCCCCATGCAGTGGTGGGAGGAGGTCGTCATCGACCAGAATGGGACGATTAAGAAACGGGGACAGCTCAGCGAGCCTGCCAGCGAGAAGACTGTACTTACTGCCGAGAAGGGCGAGTTGGGCGGTGAGACCGGAACAGAGCTTGTAGTCCTTCCGGCCCTCTCGTTCGAGCGCACCCAGATCGCGTCAGATCCGGACCGGATACAGGAGATCCAACTGGTCGAGATCGGCGAGAACGAGGACAAGATAGCTATCGACAGGGAGAAGGACAGCGTGAAAGACTTCGCAGCCGTTGACGACGAATCGACACTGCTGTCGCTCGAGGACGGCCAAATCAAGATCGCCTGTCTTCCGTCGCAGCACCACTCTCTGTTCAGGCTCTTAGGCAACCGATCACACTGGTCCAGCTGGTTGGTCCAATCGCGAACCAACAAGGAGACCTCGACATGCTACTTCGGCGGGTAAGCCGTCCACCAACGACTTCCTAGGCGCCGGACATTGCTAATCTGCAGTGACACAGGCTACCGCTCTCGACCTGATGGACCGACATGTCCTATCTTCGGACGTAAGTCATCCGTTCTGACACTGTCTGATCCCTTCGCAGAAATTCATGATCGGTACGGATCCCCCGACATCTCCTTCTTGCCCATATCCGTGGGAGCTGGCCTGCCGTACATCGAGAAGATCACCGGGGGCCTGGTACGCATAAGCCCCAGTGTGGCACGGCGGTTTCACGCAACGCCGGAAGACGCCATCGACATGTTCGGAGACCTTGGCGGTGGGCAGGCGTACGGGATCCATTGGGGGACTTGGTCGACGGACAAGGGGGCGAGCAGGACGGTCCGTGACCTTGAGGCGGCCAAGGCGGCAAACCCGGAGTCGGGTTCAAACTTCCATCTCAGCAAGATCGGAGAGTGGATACACATCGAGTAATACTGACAGGCTTCTGGTGTCTACCTGTCATACATGGCTCTCAAAATCCAAAATCCCCTGGCTATGACTGAAGGACCAATGCAGCTCCACATACTGAGACAGTCATGCCATGGCGATCGTGATAGCTTATATACAACGTGGCCGCACACTCGGCAAGCTCTACACGCCAAGCTTGGAGAAATCACCCCCAATGCGAGCCAAGTCCTCCACCTCGACCTTCTTCCTCAACCGCGCCAGCCGCTCTTCTGTGACTCTGAACGCGGCGGGCATCTCCGGGTCCCATGTGCCTTCAAGGATGTACTGCGCCAGCGCCGGGGCGCACACGAAGATGCGCGCCATGCCGTGTCCGTTGTACCCGGCTGCAACGTACTGCCCCTCTTTGCCCGGTACCCCACCGATGAACGGCACCGCGTCGGGCGTCTGCCCGTCCTGTCAGCCGATATCCCATCGCTGTGGTGTAGCGCACTTACCATGCCGATGATGCCTGACCAGGAGTACTCGACGCCAGGAGCCTTGCCCTCGTCCAGTCTCTCAGGGCTCCACCCGCCTTCGGGGAACAAGCGGGCAAAGGCCTCGACGCCATTCCGCGTCGTGTGGTCGCTCGGGCGCGAATCGTCCACCGTGTTGTTGATCGAGCGATGTACCTCCGAAGGCATGTTCGGCCACCCGCGCGACGTACCAAGGATGATCGAGCCGTCAGGGCGAGAAGCCCTGAAAGGGTAAGTTGCGGCCTAGCCTGAGGAGGAGGCAGGACAGCTTACACGGAGTAGAAGTGTTTCGGCTGGTATCGGAGGGAGTAGCTGGGCTCGAGGTGGGCAAAGGCGTCAGGGCCCTTCGGAGCGGCGCTCAGCTTGATCGCCTGCGCTTGGACCATATCAGCACCATCACCAGGTCAATATCTTCGGCCAGCCTACCCTTGGTAGGGATGATCAGGCCCTTGAGTTCAGGGACGATAGCTTGGCTGTACGCGTTCGTCGCAAAGACGACTTTGGCCGCTCTGCCGAGTCAGCATCACTGTTACGCCTTAGAGCAGGTACAGTACGACGCACTTGATGCTGCCTCGCGGTGTAGACACGGTCCACGCCCCGGCCTCGTCCGCCTCCGTGACGCTATGCACCGGGGCCCAGGCGTACATCTCGTACCCGCCCTTCTCCTTGTTCAAGGCATGGATCCCGAGCGTCAGCTTGGCGGGGTTGAGCGTTGCCGCCGGCCACTTGAACGCTCCGAGCGCGTCTTTCACCCGGGTCGCCTACGGTTGTCAGCCGCTGGATCGGGATAGCCAAGCGCGACTCACCCTCTGAGCATCCTCTTTGCCTAAGTAGGCGATATCGGGCGTGCCACCCGCGGCGCGAAGGTTGTTGAGCGCATCGGTCTCGTACGCGTCGAACTCTTGCGTCAAGCAGACGTCGTAGGTGTCTCTCGGCGTCCACTCGCACTCGACTCCATGTTTCTTCACGAATGCGTCGACTCTGAGAAACCCGTCAATGCCACTCTCATGAACGTTGCAGCCCCCCGCTCACCTGTCCAGGACGACGCTCTCGGACGACAGGATATGCTTGCCCTGCTCGTCGCCATGCAGCGCGGCGAACGCGTTGAACCCCCTCGCTGCGTCTATATCATGTCAAGATGGCAGCGGAAACCCAAGCAGGGAAGAAGCGCACCTGGCCTACAGTGCCCTGCATTTCTGCCGCTCGCCCCTGAACAGATCTCCCTGGCTTCCAGAACGACGATCTTGCCAGGGCGGTTCTCCGCCGTCAACAGTGAGTGGGCCACCACCGCGCCTGCACTAAGATCAGAGAATGACAGGCGTCGTACAGGTGAAAAACGTACCGCACATGCCGCTTCCGACGATGACCACGTCCGCCTCAGCGGGCAACGGCTCATCTTTGCCAGCGTTCAGGAGCGGGTGGTCTCTCACGGACCGCTGCCATACCGACAGCTCGCCCAGCGGGATTGGCAGGTGCGGGTGCAGCGAGGATGTCGCGATAGGCATACTAAGGCGTCGACCGGTCGCCCAAGGATGGACAAGCTGGATACCTAAGTAGCCTGCAAGCGTTCAGTCGTCGGGTTGATTGACGAGCCGGGTTCGGGATCAAACCTCGGACGAAGCCGATACCGCGGCGCCGGCCGGTCCGAGTCGAAGATAGCTGCAGCAGCGCTAAGCTATCTCTACGATGGCACTCCGTCAAGTAGCGTCCCTAGCGGTGCTGCAGAGCGATGAGCTCTCGATAGCGAGCATGGCATGTTCGGGTTCAGGAGAATTAGAACGGATTTGTCCGCTCCGCTGGCGCCACCCGGCTGCGCCGGTCGGCTCAAGCCGAAGGAGGGAAAGCGGCAAAAGGCAAAAGTGGGGAAAGCGGGTTTCTTGGCGCGAGGGTTTGGGTCTAATCTTGTGCCTAGTCAAGGGTCGTATCTCATCTCTGTCCCCAGCGTCTCCCGGCCTGTTGCCCGGTGCATGTACCACCTCTCGGACAGATGCGTCGTGCTCGCCCGCAGACTCGCCCGCCGCAACGACGGCGATACGGCCAGGTCCACGCCAGCCTGCCAGCTTGCCAGCTTGTCGGCGGGGCGGGGCGAGGCGGAGCTCAAGCGAGCGGGTGATCAGCTGATAAGCTGATCGCTCCGAGACAGACAGTGCCGATTCGGCCGACCCGAACGCCCGCAGGCGCAAGAGACTGGGACATAAGTGTCGAATGCAACGAGGTCCCCGCCCCCGCTTACTTCTCATAATACGCTGACTCCTCTTGTGCTGACGAACTCGCGTTGACTTGGACAACCCGCGCAGGAGAAGAAGCGTATAACATGGCTGGAGGCCGTGACGAGCTCGACTCGACCATGATCGGTGTGGTCCCGCACAGCGGGAATGTCGCCGCCGACGATGACGGGGAAGTGCCGCTCAAAACGGCGGCAATCGACCCGTCCGCCGAAGTCGACCTGCAAACAGGCGCGATCATTACCAAGAAGACGTCCGAGGAGAGGCGGTTCGTCGCTCGCCTGGACGCTATCTTACTCGTGTACACCTGCGTCTCCCAAGTGCTCAAGTACCTGGACCAGCAAAAGTGCACCACAGTTCCCGAAACGGCCGTGAACCGCGCTTACGCTCGAGTAGCATCTCTAACGCCTATGTCTCCGGCATGAAGGAGGACTTGCACCTCTACGGCAATGAACTGAACTACTTCACAACTTGGTTTAATGTTGGCTATGCTCTGTTCCTCGTGGTGAGTGCGGCGTCGAAGATTGAGGAGAGGAGCGCAGCTGACTCGGCCGCAGCCGTCGCAAATTATCATCACCCGCGTGCGGCCGTCTTGGTGGCTGCCCGGGCTCGAATTTGCGTGGGGTGTGTTGACCATTGGCCTCTTCTGGGTCACGAACGCTCAACAGATGTAAGCGTAGCGATGCGCTTACGGGGAGGGAGGGGGCTGATCAGCAGCTACGCCATTCGGGCGTTCATCGGCGTTTTCGAGGCCTCGTGCTACCCCGGCGCTCTCATGCTCCTCATGTCCTGGGTAAGTGCACTTGTTCGTCAACCGAGGTCAGTAGGCTCACCCTCTGCAGTACACTCCGAGGGAGATTGCGCTCAGAATCGGGTTCTATCACTCGTGCCAGTCAGGTACGTCTCGACGAGACGAGGCAGTGGCGCAGACCTGTGCTGACGATGTTGCAGTTGGACTGATGCTCTCCGGCGTGCTGCAGACCGCCATTTTCACGTCCATGCACAACAGCCTCGGTCACGCCGGTTGGAGGTGGATGTTCCTCGTCGACGGCCTGGTGGGTCCCTTCAGGCAGGACGATAGGTGCTTTGGCTCATGCTCGCAGATGACGGTTATTTGGTCTCTCCTGGGCTTGATCTTCATCCCTGACTTCCCCAACTCGCCCAAGTGAGTCTGGGACTCCTCTCTGGCAAGAGGCCAGGGCTGACAGTAATAGTCCCTGGTCACGGGTGTGGCTGTCGAGCAAGCATGTGGACATGGCTGTCGAGCGTACTCGGCGGTTCCGCCGCTCAGAGAACAAAAAGTTCACGCTGGCGACCATCAAGCGGACCGTCAAGGAGCCGCTGTTCTACTTCTTCATCACGCTGTACCCGGCCGCCGTCCTCGCTCAGCAGGGCTACAGCTGTCAGTCTGACTGCTCAAGGCAACTCATTGGTCGCTGACGCGAGGCAGACTTCACGCTGTTCCTCAAGTCGTTGACCAACCCGGACGGGTCGCCCGTATGGTCCATCCAGGCGGTGAATGCGATCCCGATCGGCGGCGCCGCCATCATCATGGTCACTGTGTGGGTGTACGCCGCCATCTCGGATTACTTCCAGACTCGATGGCTCGTCGTCATGGGTCAGGCGGTGAGTCGTCCGATTCCCCGGCGGATGGGCGTTCGGCTGACGAGGCGCAGTTCTTGGGCTTGATCCCCGCGATCATGCTCACCGTGTGGGATATCTCCCTCAATGCCAAGTACTTTGCATGCAAGTCCACCCAGACAGAGTATTCATTCGTGGCTGACGCGATTGCAGACTTTGCCTCGTACCTGTCGGTAGCGACCGCTCCCCCGCTGTTCGCATGGATGTCGGACATGTCGCCACACGACGCCGAGCAGCGGGCCTTCATCCTCGGATTCTCAATCGCGTTCTACTACGCCGTCGGCGCGTGGTCCAACGTGCTCATCTGGCCGGCCTCGCAGGTCCCGCACTACAAGTACGCCTGGCAGGCGTGTATCGCCCTCTGGCTCTTCGTCATCCTCGAGCTCGTCGCGCTGCGATACGTAGAGATCAAGTACATTCGGCCGAAGAACAGGCGTATTGCCGAGAAGAAGGCAAGGGAGGAGGAAGCCGCAGAGGCTTCGGACGTGTACCTCGACGGCGACGCCCAGAAGGGCGACGCGGTTCCGGGCGACTCGGCTTTTCCCCGAGTATAGGCAGACTTCCGGCGGTGGGGTTGACGTGGGAGGATCAAAGTTTCTCAGTTTGTACTGTCGTGGCTGTGGAACACGGGCTAAGGCTACAAGGTATGCATGATGTACGATGCGAGATGCCGTGCGAGCGTGTCTATGGCAAAATGCTAGAGGAAAACAAACGACAATCATGAAGATGGGAAGATGCTGACTGGAATGGTGTCGTGCTGGTGTCGGCGCTACATGCAAAAGAGGACCATCTTGTCCCAGGTTTGGTGCGGGCCTTGGCTGATCTGCTTGATCGGAACGGCACCTGCCTCGGCGGCGCGGTCGCCCTGCTCGAGCTTGCCGAGGTCGATGCGGTCCTGCGGCTTGGAAACGGTGTACGATGTGGCTCTGCCGTTGGACGACGGCGATTGAGGTGCGGGGTCGGCCTCGTGCTTGGTGTCGACGTGGACAGCGGGGTCGGAGTCGATGCGAGATCGGGCGGCGCTAGGAGACCAAGGGCGGGACTGCGGCGGGGAGGACGGGGACACAATGGCGGTCTCGCGCGGCGACGGGCTGTGCGGCGCCGGGCCGTCAAGCACCGTCAGCCAGTGCGAGTGGACGCCGTGCGGGGTTACGGCGTGGTCATCGTCTCGAGCCGAAGCAGAGCTCGTGGTCGACACGCCAGCGTCCGACAGGCGCTTCGCTGCCGGCGGCGCGGGGAGGAACTCGGTGGGCTGCGATGCCGACGGCCACGGCATGCCGGGGCTGCGCTTGTCTGCCGCATACGCGTCTGCACCGCCTCTGCGCGCAGGCGAGCGTGACCGCGCGTCGATGTACACCATCGACCTGCGTGGCGAGGGCGACCGGGACCGCGAGCGCTTCATCGACGACGGCGCAGGGGCCAGTGGCAAGTGACCAGGGCCAGATCGACCGGCTGCAAAATCGGTGGCGGGGTCGTAAGCCGGGCGATCGTGACTGAGCGGGCCAAACTGGACATGTCGCGAGAACGGCTGCGGCAAGATCCGATCGGCGGGCAACGGAAGCCGGCCGCCTGGCGCGGTGGCAAAGTGACTCGAAGACGGAGACCCGGGACCGTACGCGCCAGGCGCGGCGTGGTGCCGCATGGCGGCGTACGATGGCGAGTGCGAGTCCCGCAGAGGAGGCATACCCGCCGATCCCGCTGCCGGTGGTGGAGGTGGACCCGTTTGCGCAAGATTGGTAAGCAAGAATGCGGCATCGAGGTCCTTGTCGTTGACTTGATGGTCGATGTCGGACGACATCGATCGCGAGGTGAACGACGCCCGAGTCGACGGACTGCCGTGACGGTCGTCGTCCGGCGCTGTCGATGACTGCGTCGATCGCTTGTTCCGCTTGCGCTTCTTCGCGGGGCTACCGTCTGGTCAGTACCAGCATACGAAGGATTGATCAGATCGGACCCACTTGGCCATCTGATGCTCGGCCGCCTCCGAGTAGACGCACTGCGTCTTCATTTTTACGCATTTGCCGCATGTTGGCCGGATCGCATCGCACTGCAGGTGTCAGCATGCATCAGAAGAGGCCGCAGCGATGCATCGGCGCATGTCTTCACATCGATACGCATGCATGCGATGCAGGCCGATGGAGAGGCCGATGAATCGCTTCATAATCAAAATGAAAACTAACCTTGATCTTCCTCCGCTTACATCGCTCGCACGCGAGCGCCGGCCTGCCCATGACATTGTTCTTCTTGCTCGCCGATGTATTGTTGCCCGCCGCCGCCGCGGGGGATGCGACCGGTGCTGCCGCTGCCGGGGCAGGTGCGAAATCCATGCTTGCCACCTCACGCTCGATCGCCATGATGGGCCGGAAAAGGACAAGAAAAACAAGTACGGAATAGAAGGGGTGGAGAGAGGAAGAAAGAGATGCGGAAAAGGGGTTTGCCCAGGACAGGGGTAGTAAGCTAGGTTGGGTCCAAGCGGCAATGACAAATGCGCCGCCGCTGCTGTACTGAGAGAGAAGCCGGGTTTAGCCCGGCCGGGGACAGAGAAGTGTGGAGGGCGGGGTGAGGGAGGGGGCGCAGGGTACAGGGGTGCAAGGTGGGAGGAGAGGGGGGTGCTTGATTTGGAATGAGATGATCAAGCGGGAAAGTGAAGACGAGAGCGAAAGCCGAGAAACCGTGCCGAGAGAAAAGGGTGGGTTCCCGTTGGAAACAGGTTGCGCCACCCCACACCACACACACAGAAACCAGCTCGGCCACCCAGTCACCCAGCCAACGGCGCTGGCCGAGGATCGCTAACCGATCTTCAAACACACACCGCTCGGCCGCGGACTCGGCTCGCCCGAGCTCACACCCCCCTTCCATCCCAATCTACGCATCTATCCATGCATGAGTGGGAGGTGCACCGCACTGGCCTGCGCAGTCTTTGCCGCCGAGCCAAGCCCGTCCAAGCCTTCGGCCCGACACCATCGCGGCCCCCGCCCATCCGCGCGAATGGGCGGATGCGCAATTGGAAAACCCAAAGGGCCCAATCCACGTTTGGGAGACGAGCAGAGTCATCCATGTTACACGAAGCTACCCTCGTGCCGCGGATCGCTCGCTCGGCCGCCGTCTTGCCGAGCGAAGGGCCCAGCATGCGCGCGCGCGGACAAATCCACCTCGGCCAGGGGCAAGCGCTCGGGAAAGGTGACATCAGCCGAGCAAGCGCGCCGCCGCCGCCGCGCCGGCGGATCCCGGGTGGGTGACGCCCAGGAAAGGGGGGAATCTCGATCGGGCTTCGACCCCTGGCCCTGAGTCTTCGTCAAAAACGAAAAGCTCGCTTGCTTGCTGGGCCCTTTCCCCGGCGGGTGCTGCGCTTCCGAGCACGCCTTGCGTTTTGTGCCGGGGCGAGACCCCTCGGCTACGTACACATCCCCTGAAAGTATCGGAAAAGGCCATCCGAGGTGTATCCGGCTCTCCCCTCCACCTCCACCGGGGGAACTCATTCGCCGCTGGTTCATCGACCCAGACACAGCCCGTCGGCCGCGCAATCTCAATCTGGCTGCGGATGTCCAGGCCAGTCGGAAGGCTTCCGTAAATAGTCGCGGCGGTGCCGCTGCTTGCCGCCGATGCAGCATAGAGATCGCGACCAGGGGGAGATTCGGGATCAGGCGATTTCGGGAACCCGGCCCGCCAGATCTCGTGGGCGCAGGATAGCACGCGGGAAAAGCAGGAAAGCATGGCGCGTGACGCACTGCGTTTGAGTACGGATGGCGGAATAGTCGCTGAATAGAGCGCCACCGGCGCCAGCCACGACATGTCTTCGCTGTAGCGCGCTCCGCTAGCCTCTACGCGTGTATCAAATTCAAAGTCATTCCATCGCGTGATCACAGCCCCCTCCATCGGATCTGTCCGACAGGGCACAAAGTGGTATCCATCCAAACGGACATAATTATAGACCCATTTCTCCGTCCCGCCGGCCTAAGGCGGGACCCCCAGCGGTGCTACAGTAGTGGCGGCTATCATCTACGTTTCGAGAACAGCTGAGCGGGAGTAAGCATGCGTCGCTGATGTACATGGCTGGTGGCATAAACGCGGGACGAACCTTGTTGAACAGCGCAAGCACTTTAGGCACGTTGAGCTCGACGTACTCGAGATCCAGCACAGCATCTGCTTCTTTTTGCTGCGGAGTCAGCGCACAGCGGGAGGTGTCCTTCGCGGCAGAGCCCACCTTCTCGAGCAGGTCGTCGATCTTCAGGTCCATCTCGAGGATGGGCTTTTCTCGGCCCTTGAAGTGCAAGGTGATAATGAACGTCCCTGGCGTCGGCGAGGTGATCACGAAGAAGATGTGCGCCCGGCTGTGAGCGTCAGCTGTGCTCATCGTCATTGCGGAGGCGAACGTACCGGTTCTCCGGGACATTGCTCTGGACAATGACGCCCTCCTTCTCGAACTGGGCGTGGGTGTAGCGGTACGGGCCCAGGACCTGCACCTTTGGCTGCTTCTTCTCTTTCCCGTTGACGCTGACGACACCGACACCGCCGACACCCTTGCCCTCTTTGCTGCCAGTGGTGGTGACTCGCACGTTCTGGAGGTACGCCTTGTACTGCTCGAGCTGGGACCGGAGGTAGTTGTTATGGTCGCCGATCGTCTTGTACACTGCCTCGAGCGATCGCGTCTCGAGCACGACCTTCTCGCGAGCGTTGCCCAGGTGTACCATCTCCGCTGCGACTTCGTCTTGCATCAGCTTGTAGTTGTCCGACTTGTCGATCACCCCTGCGGCGTCGAGCTCGGACAGCAGGCTCTGCACTTTGATGCCTTTTCGCACGAGCGTCGGATCCTTACTCGTAGCTGCTTTCTCGGCAAGCAACGCGAGGTCGATCGGGCGACGCTCGGCCAGCGGGCCGGGCATGGATCGTAGAAGCTGGACGAAGAGCGACTTGGCCTCCATGTAGTTGATGTCGTTCTGCGTGACCGAGTCAGACATCAGGGCCGTGGACAGGTCTTGGATCGGCGTTTCCCATCGCGAATACAGCGGTAGCTCGATCGACCGGTTCTCTTTACGAGGAACCTGACCCGGTGCAGGGCCTAGCTCGTCCAAAAGGATCCGCAAGTGCTGCTTGTCGTTGGGAGACTGGGCGTCAGCAATGTCCATCCAAGCCTCAAGAGTCGACCTACCAAGACGTCCACGTGCTGCGCCAGGAGGGAGTGTGTGTTGTACAGCTCGTTCAGGGTGATCTGAATCTGAAGGTCCTTCTTGGATAGCGCCATGTACTGGTCAAGCTGACCTGATGAGTCACTGAGTTGTCGTAGCACCAGGCATGACTGACCTCGAGGGATTCGTAGAAGTCGCCGACCTCGCACAGGTTGTTGAGGAACTCGTTCATCCGCGTCTTGTTCGTCTCGACGAACGGGTTGAGCGACATCATGTACTGCTCCTTGGAGTAACTCGGCTTGTTGGCCAGGTTCTGCAGCATCTTTGCGATCTGCTTGGTCAGCCTGGGTCTCTATCGATGGGTCTGGGCACGCACGAGGGTGAGAGTACGCCTTGGATGCTTGGCTGGCACACCGTCAACGAGCATGTACGCCTGCGGCGTAACGATGGCCGGGTTGATGAACCGGAGGAAGAAGAACCCGCCAATGAGGGAACAAATGGACGCGTCCGACGCTTCGGGGTACTTGCGCCGAGTGAGCGATCGGATCTGCTTGCAGATCCACCGGATACCGTATGGCACCGTCTCCATGCTCTCGATGATAGTGGTCAGGAAGGTGTTGGCGATTTCCATGAGCATCGTCAGGCGAGGAACGATGATCGCCTGCACGTCCGCGTTGGCGGCCGCGACTTCTGGTGGGACGCCCCGCGGTAGCGACGCGGGCAGCGATCCCGTGTCCTCCTCGATCTGCTGGATCATCTGCTCGTACACCTACGCCCGTGGCGTTAACGCTACACCATCGCTGGGGAACAGCGCACATAGCTCACCTTCAATGGGTTGATCTCCAGATTCAGGTCCTTGTGCTCGATAAGACTGTTGATCCTGTCCGCCAGCACGGCCTTGAGGTAGCTCTGACCGGGTCCTCTCCGCGTGTAGGTCGTCATCATTCGCGACACGGGCGTGTTGGCCCTAAGCAGCGAACCAAACTCGTTGGTCGTCTCGAACTGCGCCGACAGCACGGACTGGTCGTCAGCGCCGGGGCCGCACGTCTACGTGGACGGAGGACCTACCTGGAACATGGTGAGGAGGAGGTGTTCCTCCCGCTGTTCGTACTGGTTTCCGTACAGCGTGAACATGACGGTTTGTAGCAGTGTGTCGATCTCTGTCAAGCTGACGAGGCGGCAGAGGGAGGCGACGTGCCGCGGTTCGCTCTGTAGCAGGAAGAACAAGTTGGCGTATTGGCCCATCTTGCGCTCGTCTGGCCACAGCCCGCTGTCCTCGTCGACTTCCTCGAGCGTCTCGGCCACCTCGCGTTTCTCCTCTGCTGCCATCCGGTTCTGAATCAGGAGAGCGATTCGGCTGTCGAGGTACCGCACGTCTCGCTCCAGCACAAAGTTCTTCTTGGACTGCGCAGAGATCCGGGTCTTCAAGTCCCGAAGCCGCCGCTGTGCTCGCGCAAGCTCGTCCTCCATCTCGACATCCTGCTCCGCCGCGAGCGAGTACATCGCGTTGACGCTGTACCGGTTGGTCATCCGATTCGTCACCCGCTTAGACGACAGTGATGGCGTAGGCGACGAGACTGGCGGCGTGCCCCCGCCGCCGGACGGACCGGCAAACTGGTTCAGCGACGAGAAGGACGATGAAGGTGCCATCCCGGTAGATGTCATGATGGCGAGGTTGCAAGGTAGCTAGAGGCGCGATGATTGACGATGCTTGACTCCGGAGACGCCTTGCTAAATAGGGATATGTGCGAAGAGCGCAGAAGAAAAGCTCCACAAGTCGATCTGGAAAAGAAAGGAAGCGTGTTCGTCCTGTCAACAAGCTGGTCTGAGCGAGGCAGGCGGTTTCGGCGGCGCGGTGTAGGCGTCCTTTCGGCGAGGGCTGTCCTTCCGTTCTCGTGCAGTCCACGCGTGTTCGGTCAGCGTACCACTGATGGCTGAACAAGAAGCAATGCGATGGAACGCGAATGCGAGGCCAGTCGGTATCAGCTGAAAGCTGGCTGGCCACCCCACCCCTGGGACGGTCTGGATAAACAGCCAGGGGCCAAGCTCCATCCCGATGAAACCTTAACGTAGCCCTGTGTTCGTCCAGGGCGACGGTGCAGTCAGTTTCTCGTGACGATGACCTGATCCAACCGGCGGTGGCGTAAATAGGCGCAGGTTGTTCGGGTGAGCCAGGCGTGCGGGAAAGGCCACCCGACGGAGAAAGGCTTCGTTAGACAGGTGGTTTGATGCATAGCGTATGGAAAGTCGATAGTATCGGAACCAGGTTCGTACATCATGGCTCAGACCCTCCTCCGACCCACACACAAGGGCTTAGATTCGGAACAGATCTCTAGAATACAGGCTGATACGCCGGGTGATCACCTGAGACACTTGTCCGACTACCGGCTTGTACCTCGCAACGACAACGTCAGACCGGACGGATGCAGCGATCTGAACCAGACGAGCTGGAATGGTGTCTCTCTGAGGAATAGACTTGACACATTCCCACTACTGCACTCGTGCGAAATGGCTGATGGTCTCTTGGCGTGCTTACCATCATCAACGGGTGGCTGATGGCACCTTTGTGTGCGGATGAAGTCATCATCGAACCTAGCCGTGCTGACCTCTAGCAGGGCACGGAATGGTCTCAATCTCATTGGATATCCTCTCTTCTATCCGTACAACACCTCTCTACCTTTTCAATTTACCTGCTGCACGATAACCAGCGCCGAGCAAGCACGATGAGCATGGACGCTGCGAAAGATATCGCCAAGGAGGTGGCGAAGAACCCCGAGAAGCCCCTGATGGGCCAGTTCCCCGACACCGATCGCGCGATCGGTCACCCTATCCATCCTGCCATGGTTCACTGGCCGATCGCCGTGAGTGTTATACGGTAGTGGTATACACGGGGTAACTGGGCTGACGCGCTGGATGCAGTTCCTGTCTACGTCACTGGCGATCTGGTCGCTTCCGCTGGCACCCATTGCTTCTTTGCAGGGCATCATCGGCAAAGCACCTGTCGTCTCGGCCGGCTTCGCCTCTCACCTGACCTCTTCGACCGCGAGCGGCGGCAAGGCTGCCGCGGCCGCCGCGACGGCAACGGGCCTGGCGCGGCTGTTGCCCCCCATGGGCGCCCTGCCTGGCATCGCGCACTACTCGGCCTTGCTCGGCCTCGCGATGGCCATGCCCGCGATCGTCACGGGCGCAGGAGAAGGGTACGCCCTGCTTAAAGGCCAAGTGGACCAGAAGGGCAGCTGGACCCAGGTCGTCAAGGACGCATGGGCGCTTAAGGACCAGACCGGCAAGAAGGCCTGGTTGACCATCGAGCACGCAAGCTTGAACGATGTCGTCGCTGGCATTGTCGCCTGGAACGCGTGAGTACCCCCGGTAAACCACGGATGCTCATCTTGCAGCTGGAAGTCATTCAAGTCGCCCGATTTTGCAATCACCCGCACCGGCGCCGTCGCCAGCGTCATCGGTCTCGGCCTCTTGTTCTACTGTGAGTTGGCTTCGGTGACGCCAGGAACCCTTTGGCTGACATTCGCAGCCGCTTCGCTCGGAGGCAAGCTCGTGTACGAGCACGGCGTCGGCGTTCAGCGACAGGGCGTGGGCAAGCAGAACAAGCAGGAGTAGGCGGGAAGCGGTAGCGTGGGGGCTCGCCCCAATGCAGAGCGAAGGACTCTCGCGACTCCCAAGATACAGGTATAGCAGAAGTAGTGGCTTTTCAGGCATGAATCCATGTCATAGCGGCCGTGACTGTCTGTATGGGCGAACAAGCCAATCACTTCTTGCCCGACCTGCAGACGTCAGCAATTCGATCAAAGGTTCTGAGCTGGAGCACGACGTACTTCTTGATACCCGCTCCACCCATAGGACCCTTCTGGCCCGCCTTGGCCGCCAGGGCCTTCAACTCTGCCTGCTCTGCCTTCTGCCCGAGTGTCAGCGCCGGCGTTCCTACTTGTACAAGGGGTGAAGACTCGCCTGCTTGGCCTTGAACGCGAGATCGTCCTCGTCCAACTCCTTCTTCTCCTTCTTCGGGGCCTGACACGTGTCAGAAAGAGACACAGGGGATTACCCATGATATGGACTGACCTTGAGAGGCTTGACTGCGCGCAGAAGGTCAACGGCGGCAAATTGTCACATACGACTGGAGGGGCTCACCTTTACCACCTGGGAATGTCAGCATGATCACGACGGTAAAGGGGCGACGGAAAGCATCCCGTCGACCGGAACGTGAAGCGCGGTACGCCTGACTCACCCTGTCGACCGGCCATGATGGACTGATGTGAAAACAAGTGCTACAGGCTGCAAAAACACGGATCTCAGCCAAGATTGTGGCCAGTCGCGGAGCAGAATTACGGACATCACATACATCTCCGCTGTACACCACTGGTACTGTAATTAAGAAGCAGGGGAAGTCGCTGTTACATTACAGACCTAGTTGCGCTCGGGCGAGTGGTGTCCGGGAGGGCAGTCAGCGTCTCCACGACATAAGGCATCGCGCGCACAAACGCGTTCTCGCTCTTGGTACTCGCCGTGCACCACCTGTGCCGGCTACTGACGGCCAGCGCGCGCTTCAGCTCGGTCCACTGCTCGTCGCTGTAGATAGCATTGGCGATAGACACTTTGATGCTCTTGTCGCCGTCTTCTTCGTCGACCCAGACCATATTGAAAGGCTCCTGGGAGTCTGTAGGGTCCATCTCACTCAGCGTGCTCGTCGACTCCTCCAGGGCGAGCGCTTGCGCTCTGAGCCGTACGTCACGGTACGGCTTCGTCTTCGCCATAGCCTTGATACTGTCCACGACCTCTAAGATATCCTTGAACTCGATTCCACTGGCAGAGGTATTTGAGGTGGCGTGGTCTTCGCTCTTGAGGCGGAGCTAGGAGTACACCGTGGCGCCAGCTCCAACGAGGGCCATATGTTCCTTGACAGCGGTAGAGAGCTCTTCCGGCTGTCTCTGCTGCTCGGCGGGCAAGCTGAACTGCATCTGCGAGCCAGTTGGCGCAGCGATCACGTTCCATGGCTCATCGGGGTCCGGTGCGTTGGGCACAGTGAACCACAGTCGGCACCCGGTCGTGTCTCCCTGCTCGCCGAGAGGGGTGCATGACAGCCTGTCTATGTATTGCTGGGTCATCACTGGGGCACCTGCATGACCTCGCTTGAACACTTCATCACCGGGTTGTTCAGCGCGATCGCCCGTCGCCACGGCCCGACCTGCCCGGTCGACATCACGGACACGACCGCTTGGTGCAAGGCCGAGGTGCCATTTGACGTTTCCGTTTGTGTTCCACATCAGACATCCCTTCATGTCCGGAGACGGTCACAGACCCCTCGTGCCGCCGATCGGAAGCATCATCTCCGCAGGACCAAGAAGGGATGTTCGGTGCCGGGCTGTCTACATGATTCGGCCCCATATGTAACCATTGCTGGCACCAAAGAGGACCGAACTCGTGCTCATTGCACAAAGGATGTCTGCACAGGTACCTACAACCCGACCTCTCGGACACTCAGCTTTTCGGCCGTACAGCTCGGCATCGGGAATACTCAACCCGGTTGGCTTGCGCTCGAGGACGTTCTTGGTCCTTTATGCGACCGCACTCGTGATGCGGCAGACGGAGATCGCCTCTCAAGCCATGTCTCAGCCATTAGACCTCCGCTCGCTTCTGCTGCAGGTCTCGTCATCTCATGCAGCATCGAACATCGGAGGGGGGCGTCGATCGCCATCCAGCTTTTCAGCTGAAGCGTGCCGGGGTACACCGGTGATCTCGGACAACTCGTGGCCGCCCCTTCCGGGCGGAAGTCAGTCAGAGGCTCCCCTCAGTTGTCTGAGCCGCAGACTGCCGATGGAATGAGAAACAAAGCGCGAAATGCAGATTCATAGTGTTACAGCCAGAACCTTGACCCGAATACGTCTCTCACGCGGACATGCCCTCTCTACCAGCCCTTCTTCTCGATCATGCCGCGCCCGCGAGCCGCATGGCAGCGTCGATCTCTTCATGTGCTCCCTCGGGAAGGGGCAGCAGAGTACCGCGCACTGTCGCGTGCGACAGGACTCCTCGAGAGATGAGTCCGTGTTTGAGCGCGATGGTTCCTTCCATGTGCGACGGTCGGTGGTAGACGACTTTGGTGAGGGGCATAAGTCGATCGTGCACTGCGTACGCCCTGTCGACGTCTTTGGCGAGGCAGGCATCTAGCAGGTCCTGCATGGCTTCGGGGGCGATCTGGCCGTACCCGACCAGGTAGCCGTCGCACTTCCACGACGTGTGGATGAGGTATTCGTCGTGGCATGTGAGGATCGGCTTGCCCGGGCATCGTTTTCGGATGATCGGGATCTCTGTGTCCCACCGAGCCATGTCCCGGACGCCGTTCTTCAGAGCGAAGACGTATGGCTGAGAAAGGATATCGATCTGAGTTTCAAGGTCAAGCGTGGCGAGCGTCTTCTGGGGGTACTGGAACAGAATCAAAGGTAGTCCCGAAGCGTCCCAGATATCCTGGTATCGCTTTTGAGGGGCACCCTTCTGGTATCCGAAGCGCAACCAGCCATGGGACGGGTAGACCAGGCCGGCGGATGCCCCGGCGTCCTTGGCGGCTTTCGCTTCGAGACCGGCAACGTAGCTGCCTTCCGAGGTGATACCGGCGATGATCGGGATCTTCCCCTCGACAGCCTTGACATAGGCTTGAATGAGCTGGACCTTCTCGTCCGACGTGAGGAAGGTGCCCTCGCCGGCGTGACCGAGCACGAGGATCGACTTGATGTTCGGGAATCCAAGGAAGAACTTGCCGATCCGGTCGATCGCGTCGAAATCCAGCCAGCCTTCAGGCGTGAAGGGCGTCACCGCAGCGGGAGAGAACCCTCGCATGTCGAAGCCGATCTCGCCGGTGGAGACGTGGCCGTTGGCGTGATCATTCGCGTAAGAGCCGTTGACCGTCATTTTGAGGATTGCTTGCTGGCTGACTGGTGTCGATGTAACGTGTTGACGTTGGAGGAGTGGGTATTTCGAGCCGTGAGCTGAGGGGTTGAGGCTGTCAACCTATGTCCCCGCATCTGCTTATATCTCTTTTGACACGCCTTCATCTTCTCCATCTACAGTGACCACGAGCGGCTGCGGGGTAAGGTAAGCCCCGGCGGCACATCCGTTGTCGCTTCAATAGGCGGCAAAGTGCCGACCGATTGCCGCTCAGGCCCCGGCTGTTTGCCTTCCGCCCAGCCTGTCCGGGGATGCCATAATTAGCACCAGCACTCGGCGGGAAATACCCGAGACGGAGCATGCTTCCGATTCTCTGTCTTACAGCTGAATGCATGGAGTTCGACAGAATCGAACAGTGTACAAAGCTCGCGCTGGTGCGCTGGGTCGCATCGCAGGAGGGCAGAGACTTGAGTTGATAGGATCAGGTGGGACGGAGATAGCCGTCCGGTAGGCTCGACGACGGATCTTGAGCAGCTGGGATGGTACCGCCTGACAGGTCGAAGAGGTTCCAGGCGTTGTTGAGTAGATCGGCGTGAACGATATCGTTGTCCATACTCATGAAGTCTGCAAAGAGTTCTGCCTCGGATCGTTCTGGGAAAGCAAATTGAGCACCGTCTTGGAAGAAATCGAAAGCAGAGTCCATTACTGCCTGTGAGAACGGTGGTGCCGCTGTATTATCGGACCCTGCGGGATAGGTCGAGTTGGGCATAGTCCCCACGCCGCTCATGATCCGGGCTATTCCCGCCAGCTGCCGCGCCACCTTCATCGTAAGGCGGAACGTGGGCGCCAAGGGTATACTCTGGGCGATGGAGAGCAGGCGAAGCACTGGCTCGCGCAGAGACTCGGCTTTCGGATCGGCTGGCTGTCCCAATAAGTGTAACGAGATGATCATGATGGCGTGCTGGATGGCGTAAAAGTCTAGCCAGACGAGTCCTTCGAGCGACCCGAAATCATACAGTCGAAGCGCCTTGAGTGCAGAAGCATGCGCTGCCGACACAGCTTGTCCGGCGATCTCGCATATTTCGGAGCTTGGTTCGCGCCCTCCCAGCTCTGCGTTGATCCGGGACAGCAAGTAAGGTCGGCACAAGATCGATTCGAGGTAGTCGGCGGAGATCAAAAGGTTGATGACTAAGCGGCGGTGCCCAGGCGACGCAAAGATCTGGTCCAGGGCAAAGCTCGGTGGAAGTCCCTTCCTCCAGGCTATAAGCGCGTTGCGGATCGAGATGACTTTGGAATGAAGGCTCATCATCTTGCTTTCGTCGAGATATGATACCGACCCGAGGGCCACCGCATGCTTGATCTTCTTGATAAAGCTCGAGAGTGATACGCAGTTCCCGAGGTATCCTTGAGGCAGCCCGACGCCCTCTTGGTATAGCGCATCGGGGAATCTCGCGTCTGAAACGATGGCATCGGAGAAGGACGGCCGACCAAGAGCAAGCGATAAGTACTGCTCCAGGAGGTGCAGCGTCCACCAAACTGTGCGGCGAATATTTCGTTCGAACGGATCCATCTTGCTGTTTTCCCCGTCCCGATGGAGGCCAGCCGCGACCGCAGTTCGAACCGCATGGCCCGTTAGTGTCCACGCCGTGTTGCGTTCCCCGGAATTGTGTTGGTACAGCGCCAGAAGCAGCAGCGCTTGTATGTTGGAAAGTGTCGACGAGAGCCCGATATGCCCCAGCCCGTTGGGGATGACGAATGAGAGGTACTTTTCCTGGATTCGAGCCGCCTCTGGAAGCTCCGACTCGATGGCCTGCGCCCCCAACGTGTAGACCATACAAACTGTGCACATCCAGCCTGGGTCGTCGCGGATGCGAGCCAGCGAGGAAACCTGCTCGTGTCTCACGTGGAAGGCACCGCGATGGAGGACTGGAAAGTTGGGATGCACGCGATCAAAGTACGCGTTGATCAGTCGGGTCGGAAGCGACTGGTCCTCGACAGAATCAACTGAATCTCCGACACCTGCTCCACTTGTTTGACCCATTTCTTCAGGCGTGGCGCCAGCGATTGACCGGGGTGCAGTGTTTGCCGCCACGACGGTCGTTGGATGCCCCTCGAGGTTGGCCTCGAGCGAATGGCTGACTTTGTATTCGGTGAATTCGGACGCCTGGAGGTATCTTCGCATCCCGTCTTCATCGTAGGCCGGTTGCTGGAGAATCTTCGACTTGGCTACCAGATGACGAGCATCTCTAGCGAAGGAGACCAGCGAGGCGGGACCGACGTAATGCTTTCCGCCTCTGGGTGCCGGGACAAGCCATCCCTCCGGCGGCGTGACTGTGTCTTGCTCATCCTCGCCTTGACTGCCCGCTTGGTTGTCGGTGTCCAAGGCTGCCACTTCCGCCTGCAGCTCTGGAGGTAGCGCGGCGCCCAGCCTTGATGCAAGCTCCATCAGCCCATCCAGAGAGTCGATAGATTCTCCAGGATAGGTCGCTTGCACGATGGACTCGAGCACGGCGAATCGCGCACCCTTTTCGGAGATCCCAGTCCTGCGCTTTCGAGGCAGAGAAATGCGGCATTCGTCGCCGGCTTCCTTGCAAGAGACGCAGGTGTCGCTGTCAGTCGTCTTGACGCATTTCCTTTTCCTGAATTTACATCGGTCGCAGCTGATCTCGCTGCGTTGACGCAGCTCATCGGGTACACGCCGTCGGCGTGCTGGCGCTTCGTGCATCAGCCAGATGCCAGGCGCTTTCACCTGGCTGTCCAACACATACCTAGGTCGTAGTCATGCGGGAAACCTGTTGCGGTCGTCTTCCGCTTCACACCCGACGACGATGAGGCTCGGGGCTGGCCGTCGGTATCATGCATGTGAGGCTGATCTGCATGCTCGTTGCTCAGCGGAATGGAGAACAAGAGAGAGGACGGACGAGCCGATGAGGATGCCGGCAAATCGGAAGCAAAGCGGCCCGATCCCCGAACCCTACTGTCTAACTTATCTTTGCACGGCTATCCATACGTGAATGCATAGAAGCTGAGCCGCTACTTGTGCTCGGGAATGATGTTAGGCATGGGACGGTCTTGCAAGCAAGCAATCATGTTATCGAGAACCATTTGAGCCATTTTGTCCCGACTGTCCCAAGTCCTGGCCGGTCAGTCTCGTATACCATTGGCATGCGATGCAAGTATGACTCACTCGGTACCCATGTGAGGTAGTAGTGTCACGTTGGGATGTTCGAACAGCCTGGGGTTGATCATCGGTTCCTCGGGGAAGACGTCCAAGCCTACGCCGTGCAATTTGCCAGAGTCGAGGGCGTTCAACAAAGCCTCCTCATCGACCAAACCGCCGCGAGCCGTGTTGACCAGGACGCTGCCGTGCTTCATGGCCTCGAACTGGGGTGCGCCGAAGAAGTTCTTGGTCTTGGCGCTCATCTATCTATCAGCGATATCCTGCCGCTAAGGGGCTTACGGGCAAATGCAGCGAGACGACGTCGGCCTCTCTCAGTAGCTCAGCGAGATTCTCCTTGTACTCCGCAACGAAGTCAGTAGGCTCCGAGGCCAGTGGGCGCCGATTGTGGTAGATGACTTTCATGCCCCAGCCCAGGGCCATCCGCCTCGCCGTCACGGTGCCGATGCCGCCCATGCCAATGATGCCCAGGACCTTGTGTTCCGGATCACGGGCTAATGGCAGCTGTTTCTTCCATTGCTTGGCGCGACAGGCGACTTCGGCACGGGCAAACTGCCGCATCGCCGAAATGATCAGGTAGACGGCTGTCGTTGCAGTTGCATCATCCACAGCGGAAGGGGTGTGCGTAACCTGAAGGTGTCAGCCAGGTTCCGCCATCCCTTGGTCCGACCTTGTACTTACCTGGATGCCGAGTCTTTTCGCCGCCCCAACATCGATGTCATCGTACCCCGCGCCAACTATACGTTCAGGATTCGCCCACCAGTCGATGGCACTTACGATGGCAAATCCCTGCGCAGGACCTCGGAACTAGGTTCAAGAAGCGGTCCGTGAGGTCTCCGAAAGGGCTCCCAGGGTCTCTGAGATGATAGATGACCTTGAGACGGTTGTACTTGGTCTTGAAGTCAGTCTCGAGCTCCTCGAAGGTCTTTGATGAGATTTGTTCAACGTCTGCCAGCTTAGAGAGCTCGGCAAAGAACTTGTCCTTGAGGTATGGAACAGGGCCTGGCGGATAAGTCCCAGCCATAGTGATTGGTGTTATTTGTGCTCACCCATTAGCAGCACCTGCGGCCTGGCAGAGGACGTTGATTCGGATGCAGACATGTTTTACCCTTGTACAGTGCAGAGTCCGCTGCAAAGTTGATCATGCCTGCCAGAGTGGAAGGGGGCGCCTTATAAGCCCGATCAGTCCACTTGTGTGCGACAGGACATTTCGAGCCGGAAAGGTACATTGCCGATGAGGAGGCGGATAATGGCGACAAATAGCCGCTGCCGGTTTGGCGTCGTCTGGAGCAGGCCATCGCATCGCCGCGACCCACACAGAGCCGGTCGATATATATGCATAGGCTTGGCCGCTCCAGCACGCTGAAGCTTGGAACCTGGTCGGAATAGAAAATGCTGATCTCGCGAATAAGCCGAGGTGCCCTGAGTACAG
This sequence comes from Cutaneotrichosporon sp. M94-02A, assembly GCA_037040355.1. Classification (NCBI taxonomy): domain Eukaryota; kingdom Fungi; phylum Basidiomycota; class Tremellomycetes; order Trichosporonales; family Trichosporonaceae; genus Cutaneotrichosporon; species Cutaneotrichosporon sp. M94-02A. Next base: position 28,123 of record JAXQGU010000071.1, read on the forward strand.
CGCGGATTGTGTCGCTCCGGCCGATCGGGAAACGCTCGTTTGCTACGGCCGGACGCAGACCGGCAAGGACGGGAGGCGCATGGATCGCTCTCGGCGCAAGTGCCATCGCAACCGTGAGCAATGAACCTCCGAACGGGCTCAGACTGACCTATCAGCTGTGCTGGCACGGAGCGCAAAAGGATATCCAACTTGAAAGCGCAGTCAGCGCTCCCGTTCACGATTCGGATGCCGGGCACCTGCCGAAAGATAGTTACATCTCGGTGCAGGAAGTCGCGAAACATAATCTATCCCAAGATGCCTGGGTGATTATCAACGGAAAGGTCTACGAGTAGGTTCTTGCCGAGGGTGGGGTAACTGTACAGGATACTGCTGACCGCCAGTGTTACCCACTTCCACGAACAGCATCCGGGCGGAGCGGCCGTCATTCTGTCCAAAGCGGGGACTGACGCATCGTGAGTTGGAATCACGAGTGACTTCTCATGCCTAGTACCATCTTCAATTCTCTACATCGTCCCGGAACGATCGAGTCGCACCTCCCACCAGAAGCCTTCAGGGGTCTGATTGACCCGGACGAAGCTGCTAAGGCCAACGCCACGGCAGACGCCGAGAAGCAGAGGATACGGGCCGCACGGGAGGCTCTCCCTCCTGTAGAGACGATTCTTGGATTAGACGAGTTCGAGGTGAGTCGCAACTCTTCTCGCTGATGCCAGCTGACCCGTTCGGTAGGCTGCTGCCGAATCGGTGATGAGCGTCAAGTCAGCGGAATATTACCTTGGCGGGTCCCTCGATGGCATTTCTCGGGACGACAACAAGCTGAGCTTCCGCAAATGCCGGATCGTGCCCCGGGTGCTGCGGGACGTCTCGACACTGGTCCCGCAAACAACTATATTCGGTCTGCCTTCAGCACTACCGATCTACATCTCACCCGCTTCTAATGCGATACTGGGCCATCCAGATGGAGAGCTCAATCTGACACGAGCAGTAAGCCGTGACAGGCATGACATAGAGGGAAATACGAGGCTCATTGATAAGGCCGCTAAAACGGGTATCGTACAGGGAATCTCCTACGTTGCCTCGTATCCTCTCCGGGATATCCTGGAAGCCAAGGCCGAGCAGGACGAGCGGGAAGGCTATTCAATGGGCATGGTCTACCAGGTGTACGTGCGTCCCGACCGGGAGAAGACGGCGGCGAACATGCGGATGGCAATCGATGGTGGCTGCAGGTTGGTCGTCCAGGTTTTGCTTCGCTCTTCGAGGTGTCGCGTGACGTGACTGAATAAAACAGCGCCCTGTTACTGACGGTCGATTCGAATGTGGGGGACTTCCGACAGAGTGTGGAGAAGATCAAGGGCACCACTGGCAGCGCTGAACCGGGACGAAAGATGGATCCTTTCACCAAATACTCGCCGCCTCCGCACGATTCGAGGTTGAACTGGAACGACCTTAGGTGGCTCAAAGAGGTAGCAGACGGCGTGCCGATATACCTAAAAGGGGTCTCGAGCATTGAAGTGAGTCCTCGAGCGGCTGAATCGGTACTGCGGCCGACTTTGCAGGATGTACGGCTAGCCAGAGAAGCCGGCGTACAGGGATGCATCCTGTCCAATCACGGTGGCCGTCAACTCGACAAGTGAGCGGAAGCGATGGCTTGCGAGTTCTATGTCTGATAAATCAGAGCGCGTTCGGGATTCGACAGCCTGCGCGATATTCACCGACAGGACCCCCAATTACTGAAAGAGTTTGAAGTCTATGTTGACGGTGGCGCTCGAAGAGGAAGCGATGTCTTGATGGCCTTGGCAATGGGTGCACGAGGTGTCGGGCTGGGTCGCCCGTTCCTGCTTGCACAAGCGGCGTACGGCGAAAAAGGTGCCATTCGAGCGGTACGAAGTGAGTCGATTGGATCCGAGCATGTGCTGCGCCGACCTTACTAGTCCTGGAATCAGAGATCCTCACTGCCATGCAGTTGATGGGCGTGCAGTCGCTCAAACAACTACGCCCGGAGATGGTGCAATGTCTGAGGGACTTCTGGTAGGACCTATCTATCCATAATATGTTGTATCAAGTCGACCGTCGCCCAACCGCTCGCCTGGTATACAACGCCTGCAGCAACGAGGCCACACGCACGCTCCTCACGATATTCACTCTGTCCGTATGCGATCGGAGGTTGTAGCTCAAGAATGTACTGTACACAGAACTTCATTCGACATGCATTACAGACCGATCTGGGCCTATGTGTATTGTCAAGCACGGCTTGTGATCCGTGGTGTCGCCGAAGAGCTCGTATACGGGCATGTACCGGTCCACAAAAGCAACAACCTCTTCATCCGTCATCCCCTTACCGCCGTTTGTCGCCTTCATGCTATGCTCCTGTTGGATTCGCCAGGCATAGATGTAGTCGTATGAAGTGGGCGAGAGCGAGACGTGCACGTCGAAGTAGCCATAGATCTTGTCGGCAAAGAGCTTTAGATTGCGATTGATGGTTGTGACTGAGAGCAAGGAATGCCTGCTGGCGTGCTCTGCAGCTTTCCATCTTGATGCAAGCGTATCCGAGGCGAGTGGTCGAAAGCCGAGAGACCACCCTTCGAGGACAAAGACGTCAGGTTTCTCTCGAATGGCGACCGTTTCCGTTGATCGGTCGCCGTAGCCTGCATGCTGGCTCTTATCGAAAATCGGGAGCGATACGTCTAGGTCGGGCCCGCTCGGTCGCGACACGGTAGAGAGGACCTTCTCTAAAAGGACGATATCGTGTGTTCCAGGTAGCCCACGACCTTGCAGCATCATGTTCTCAGGATTCTGCTGTGCGACCTCACGTAGACCTTCGTACGGGTAATAGAAGTCTGGTGCCATCAGCCGGATCATGCAGAGCACCCTGAGGAAGCGCTAGCGAAGCCTGCGTACCATCTAGAGACGATACGGTGCACTTGAGACCTCGATCTGCCAACACGCTCACTAGGGCACGGCACAATGTGCTCTTGCCCACGCCTTGCGGACCCTGCATCGAGACCATGAGCGGCCGCCTCGCGCCGGCGCATGCCAATCGCGCCTCGATGAATCTCGATATGATGCCTGACTGATAGGCTGTAGTGCTGGATTCTCGTGGCTGCATGACAGACACTAGCTGCAGAGGTACAGTGACTTCATCCCAAAGCACCTTCGGTTTCCATGTCAAGCAGAGCGCAATCATGCAGCGGAGCGGACATTTACTTCCTCGGGGATCTCCGATGATTACGTTACTTCGCCGTGAGGCGGCTAATTGACTGGCAGTTACCCGCACCACATCCCTCATTCGGGTCTGCACTTTTCCGTCGCGGATACTTGACCAGCCGGGCAGGTCTATCCACGCGGCTATGCAGCGCGGCCATGCAGGATCTTATAAACGTTGTGTCCGGCCGATACACCCGTCATGAATCAGTTTCGATACTTCTGTCCATCTGTCTGATCAAGATACGCACTTGCAATGCCCATCCCCGTAGTTGCCGACGGTCCAAAGAAGCTCAGAGTAGCCGTTATCCCTGGCGACGGTATCGGTCAAGAGGTCATGTCGGAAGGTTTGGCGTGTCTCCGGGCCGCAGCCAAGAGGCAAGTCCAGCCGATAGCCCCGCTCTCGCCAGTATGACTCGGTCTGACGACTACATAGATTCGACATTGACATCGAACTGGACGAGCAGTTCGCGGACTGGGCAACGTGCGACCGGTACTTGGAGACGGGGGCCATGCTGCCTGACGGCTGGAAGGAGACGCTTTCAAAGTACGACGCAATCTACTTCGGCGCTGTCGGCGACCCCGCTCGTGTGCCGGACCACATCTCCCTCTGGGGCTCCTTGATTCAGTTCCGAAGGGAATTCGACCAATACATCTCGCTCCGTCCTTGCCGTCTCCTACCGGGCATCAACTGTCCACTTGCCGACAAGAAGGTGGGCGACATCGATTTCTGGGTCGTTCGCGAGAACACAGAAGGCGAGTACTCCTCTGTGGGCGGCAAGATGTTCGAGGGGACCGACAGGGAGATTGTGTTGCAAGAGACCATTATGAGCCGGACCGGCGTTGATCGTGTCCTGAAATACGCCTACGAACTGGCACAGAAGCGCCCCAAGAAGCATCTCACCAGTGCAACGAAGAGCAACGGAATTTCCATCTCGATGCCCTACTGGGATCAACGGGTCCGTGTCGGCCTCTCCCTGCTTCTAGAGATTCGCTGACAAGAGCAGGTTGCCGCTATGGCTGAGGCATATCCCGACGTCCGGGTCGACAAGTTCCACATCGACATTCTGACGGCGTTCTTTGTCCTTCGACCTGAGACATTCGACGTCGTTGTTGGAAGGTGAGTATTCCCGCATGGGGATAGACGCTCACTTCCAGCAATCTCTTCGGCGATATCCTCTCAGACCTCGGACCGGCTTGTACTGGTTCAATCGGTGTCGCACCATCTGGCAACCTGAACCCGCCGGGACTCTGGCCCTCTCTGTTCGAACCCGTCCACGGCTCTGCCCCAGACATCGCAGGGAAGGGTATCGCCAACCCTATCGGTATGATCTGGGCGGGTCAGATGATGTTGGAGCACTTCGGATTCACTGAAGCCGCCGAGACGATGATGCGTGCCATTGAGGCTACGCTCGAGACGGGCAACCGTGACATCATCACCCCCGACTTGGGAGGAAAGGGGACGTGTAAAGGCTTGGGATCCCATATTGCCTCTTTAGTAGCGAAAATATGAGGCGTACTTCCCTTTCGCTGTCAATAGTACCTGTGCATATGTGAACGTCAATGCCCATGAAGAAGTCAGAGATTGCAATGTGGTGTACCTGATCCAGCCAAACTCAGGAACTGACGTTCACCTCACGCATCACCTTCCGTAGTACGCGGGCTCATCGGCACTAACTTCTTTTCCTCATAGGACAGGAAACAAAGAAGGGCTGGACTTGCTGACCATCAACGAATTCTCATTGTAAGTCGCCTCATCCGCATGCTTAGCTATCAGGTCAACACTCCTCCCATCCTGCCCGTCGCCCCGCCTGTGGCCATGTCATGAGCTCAATGATTCGCGGTGACATCTGACGTGTCGAGGCAGTGTGCTATACGTCCGACGATAGGCGCATCGTACTCGCGGACTTGCGGCTACCTGGTGGCCGGTCGTTCCGGATCAGTTCTCTAAGTAATGCGACCGTAGCAAAAGGATCTTGCCATATCCAGTCCACACACCTCTCGCGATCCTGAGCTCCCAGTGCGATGAGCCGCCAATATGTTACACCTGGCGGAACATCGTCTACTGTGGCAATGCACAGAACATGCAGATCCGCTACGAATGCATTCTCCTACATATCTCCCGAGCTACTGGTTCCGTTTTTTGTTTGTGTGTTTGGTAAGTTGGTTGTTGTTCGTCGAGATTATGATGTATTTACAGAGGATCATGGCAAGCTGCCGCTCAGTAGACATAGATAAACCCGTCATTTTCCCAATCGGTCTTGTCCTCATCCGCGGAATCCGACGACAGATCGTTCCCTTGAGAGAACGTTTTGTCCATCGAGGCATCGTGGGGTCGTGCAGGCTTTCCAATCGAGACGCGGTGGGCTTCTTTGCGCTTATTCAAGGTAAAAAGAACGGCGACTTGAGCAATCACCGCCGCGATGAGGACGCTCTGAGCGATCATGAGGGATCGTATGCCCGGAAGATACCTCGGCGCGTCCACTGCGTTGAGCAGCAGAGGTCCGGTGAGCTGTCCTGTCGCGGTCGCGCAATTCATGAACGACAGCCTGCAGGATCAGCTGCGGTTCAAGTGAGCGGTATAGGGTGCAGAGCTCACATGGTAGACTTCTTGGTCTGTCCGCCGACGTTTGAGATCGCCCAACTGTACACGACGGGGCTTGTGCCGAACATGAAAGCGAGGAAGTAGTAGCCCACAAGCGCCAGCGGTTTCGACAGGACCGGTCGCTCGTTCGCCACGTACAGCATGATGGATCCGGCCATTCCCAAGCACGCGAGGATGATCAGCATGACTGATTTCAGTTTCCACCTGTACGCCGCGTATGAACCCATCAGGATGGCGATAGCTTGCAGGGCACCGAACGGGATGTTGAGCAGAGTCGCATCCGAGGGGCTGAATCCGAAACCTTTGATGAGCGTAGGACCGAACACGCTGGCGACATGTGCGCCAATATTCGGGATGCAGATAAGAGCGGCAAACAGCCAGGATTTGGGATCAAGGAACATTTCGCGGACGTGTTTCCACTTGAACTCGCGAGATCGGCCACCGGTCTGGTTCGTTCGCAAGCGCTCTATCGCCTGGGCTCTCTCGTGATCGTCTGCCCAGAATCGTGCCGTGGCGATATCGGCGTCCAGTCTCCACCAGACAAGCGGAGCCGTCAAGACGGTCATCACGCCAGCTGACAGATAGATGGCTTGCCATGGTCGGAAATTGGGATTGTTTGTGTGTCCGCTGAAAACCTTAGTTACCTTTCTTAAGGACGCGTAGTGAACGGTACTTACAATCCGAAGGAGACCAAGGCTGGCGACTATGGTGGCTGCCGAATTGGTGATGAACCACGCGCAAACGCGCATCGGCTGCTCGGCTCGCCGATACCAAGCGGCCGTCAACATCGAGAACAAGGGGATGTTGGCTGCCTCGAAGAGACCAAGAAGGAAACGGGTGGTCAGGAGACTGGGAAGACCGTTTGCCGCGGACATGCAGGCGGCAGATACTCCCCAACAGAAGACGAAGATGGTCATCAAGTACCGCGGGTTGTATCGCACGATGATGAATGCAGAGAACGGCTGCCAAGCGAGGGTTGCGATCGAGGTCATTGACGAGGCCAAGGAATAGTCTTGGCCGACCAGCTTGAGATCTGCCGACAGTCCGTACGTGTTTCCGTATCCGAATACGGTCTTGTCGTAGATTTGGAGAAAGTAGACCCAAACGAGAAGCGGCAAGAGATTTCGGTCTGTCTTGCGACGAAGGCGTCTATCCTGACAAATCAGCTAGGTCGCATGCGGACAACTGGAGTGGCTGCAACAGGCTCGGCGAAATCAAGCGACTCACATCTTCGGCAGTGACGATCACCCTCTGTGACAATTCGTCGTCGGTAGTTTTCATCTCGATATCTTCGATCATGTCTTCCTTGGCTTTACCGTCGACCGACGAGTCGAGCGTGGCATTGATGTCTTTGCCCATGGTTGGAAAGGTCTGTCTGTGCGCAGATGGAGAAGGTGCATGCCAAAAGGCGGAACCCTATATACCCCGCACCGATCGTTAGTGCCACAAGGGCCCCGCCGGTCCCCCTCTAGCCGCGGGCTCGGACGGTGGATGTCTGCCCATGGAGAGCCGCTAAGTTGCTGTCTTCCGACCCACGGTTACCCCCGCGCGCGGAAGAGTGGAGACAGATTGCCGCTTCCAATAACGTAAGTGTCCCTGCTTCGGCTCGGTCAGAGCCGATGAGGTTGGTTTCATGGCGTATCTTGACTTCATGAGGCCAACAACTTTCGGATAAAGGATTCGGGGATGAGCAGAGAGCTGTAGCTGGGACCCGAATCGACAGGACACCATGCACGTCCTGGTCACTGGCGCAGCGGGTCTCATCGGAGGCCGTATCATGGTCTCGCTTCTTCAACAAGGCCACCAAGTCACTGCGACCGATATCAACCCGATCCCGGCAGCGACGCTGGACGAGATCGGTCCATACCGATCTCAGCTGGAGTTCACAGCTGGCGACCTGACGGACCCCAAGTTGATGGACCTACTCTTCGAAGCAGGGACCATCGACGCTGTAGCCCACATCGGGGGCATCCGCAGTCCGGTTGGGCTCGACCCTCGCGTGGTGCATAATATCAATGTCACTTCATCCTACAATGTCTTGCAAACTGCGGCTGCAAGAGGCGTGAAGCGGATCATCCAAGCGAGCTCGTGCAACGCCTTGGGCCTGAGCTGGACTCGGCCGGAAACGTGGCATCTGGACTTCATTCCAGTGAACGAGACACACCAAATGCGACCCGTGAGTGCGTAGTCTAGGAGCCTCCCCGCTGACTAGCAGGAAGATCCATACAGCTTGTCCAAGCTGTAAGCTGTCATCAGCTCGATGGATCATTACTGACAATCAGGATATGCGAAGAGCAAGCTAAAGCCATCTGCCGGATGTATCCTCAAACCCGCATCGCTTCAATCCGGATGCACTTCACCCGAGCGTCAATACACGAAACGACTTCTAGCGTGAAGCATACCGGCCTGTGGTCCTGGTCATCAGTGGACGCTGTCGTTCGAGCGTGCATCCTGGGCCTAACCTCGGAGGGTTGGACCGGCGCTGAGGCTTTCCACGTTGCGGCAGAGGAGATCTTCTTCCCGAAGGAGCTGTCTGGCGGAGTAGAAATGCCGGCTTTGGAGCTGCTCGAGAAGCACTGGCCTGGAAGAGTCAAAAGAATAGATCGAGAGTGGTGGGAGGGGGCACCGAGAAGATCCTTCTTTGATACCTCAAAAGCGCAGACAATGCTGGGCTGGAAGCATGACCTGTAGAATGTGACACATGCACCACTGCCCTTCGCCTCAGTGGGACGCATTCATCTTCACATTAGGTCTCGGTCCCCCCGCCTGCTTTCCCACTCGTACCGCTGTCACACTATGCAGACAGGAGATCGCCTTGACGGCGATTTCGCTACAAGAATGGCACCAAAGGTGTGGTGAGTCGTATGACCACCTCGAGTGAACATTCAACCCGACACAATCGCAGCGGTGACTTGCGGACAGAGACCTCATGCATTAAAACGCACTACAAGCCAGCACGATTGCTAGGCCCAAACGTCGTAGCGGACGCGGGACCCTGCTGTAGATTATGCAATGTGGCTGCGACAAATGGCATCGCCCGCTCGGTGAGGCTTGTCCTCTCGGCGATATCAGTGCCCCACTGCGGAAGCTCGCCCCGCTGCTGTGCGGCCAGTGCGTCCTTGAGGAGGTGCATCTGCGCTTCATCATATGTCGGTTGGGAGTTCGAGCCTTCAGCAGAACCGTCTGGGGCCTCAACTGGGTTGTCAAGGTCCAGATCGATGAACGAGCGGCATTGGGTATAGATCCTAGGGATCACCGCATTCACGGACGGGATGTCGACGCGTGTAGGGTTGTTGCTGTTAGCTGTCCTCAGCGCATCCTCTTCGAGTGTGATCCACGCGCTGAGGACAGCCGAGGTGATTGCCAACGCGGTCCGCTCACGTGCCATGCTGGTTCGGTTTGGCTCAGGATCGCCTAACTCCCGGTGCTCGATTGGCTGATCGTTGGCGGGCCGCCGGTCCGAGTCTTCGGGGGTGCTCTCTCGAGAGGTGTCGTGTTGGAGCGAAGGCACGGGGGACACCTGATCGTGGTCAAGCCGCAGTCGCCACTCCAGATCGCCTGTAGTGGCAGAGCGCGAGACCACCCAGCGCAGCGCGCTGACGGGGTCTTCCGGAAGCAGCGCGATGGAGACATCGGACTCGAGCGTATGATGGTTCATTTCGGGAAGGTGAAGCGAATGGGAAGAGTAGCATGTCGTGGATATCCGGCACCGGCTCTATATACCTGCGTGACAGAGGTACTTGCGACGGCCGAGTGGACCTTCCCTTCACCAACATGCCCCGGGAACATCTACGCCGCCCGGCTTTCGGACCGAGTGGGAGACACGACCGAAGAGCGCGGTCCGGTCGGAACAGGCTGTCCGACCATTGGCCTGTGAGCCTATGAAAAGAGGGACCGAAGTGCGTTGTGTCAATGTGTGAAGGGATGAGTAGGACGTGTCACTGGCACAAAGGATCGGGAAATAGCGGAGCACGTATGCTGTCGGACATGCAATGCATTGTTCCGCAAAGGAAGGTCCGGTACAGCCGGCCACAGTTCGACCCCTACCCTGCCCCGGCCGGAGACACCCAGGCCGGCAGACAACCTGTCCCGCCAATCATTGACGGCCGGCCGCTCGCTTCGCTTTCTCCGCGAGACCAACGGCTCCTTCTCCGGCGACGTCATCCGTGACGACCTCTCTGCCAAACACGACCCCTTGGTCTTTGAGCAAGGCAAGGACTACGTCGCGGTAGGCTTTTTGCCGAATGACGCCTCCGCCCATGACGATCGCGGCGTCTTCCAGCCTCCTCTGTTGCGGCTGTCCTTGGCGGGTGAGCTGTCGCGCAAGCGACACGATTGACTGAACGAGTAGTCCCGCGGCTTGGTGTACGGCCCGGACAGCCAGCGGGTCAGGCGGGGTCGATGTGAATGCCTCGAGAATCGGCCGTGACAGGTTGGAAACCTGCAGTTTGCGCTCGTTGGTCGAGTCGATCGGTGATAATGAAGGGTCCAGCTCGTACTGCTCAAACGTCAGCAGCGCGCCATCGCCAATGATGGGGAGGATATTGACCACCTTGGCGAGCACCTCGCCTGTTTCTCTGACGCCGAAGTGCGCTTTGATCGTTGTTGCGAGCCCGCCCTCCACTTCAAGACCCTCGTCGAAATCGTCGATGGCGTGGCGAATCGCGCACCGTGCAAGATCGAATGCTGCAAGGTCATCTAAAGGCCACGGCGTTCCGCTACCGCACACACCTGATCCATCGTCGCCCAGAAGATAGCCTGTGCCGCCTCTCCGGCCAATCTGCTCTATATCGCCATTTGCGTCCTGCCCCAATGCGACCACAACCGATCCCGTTCCTGCAATGACGGCGACACCCCATGGACACTGATGCGTCAACAGCGCGCCGCCAAGGAGGTGCGCGTCGTTGAATACGTGCACGTCCGGCGAGCCACTGTCAGGTGAGCTTGCGGAAAAGAGGCGGTGTCAGGGACTTACAGGAAAGGAACGAGCAGGTCGTGCATCCGGTCCTGGTCGAGCTGGGTGTCGCAGCCTGAGATCTGGCAGGGCGTGAGCTCCTCAGAAAACTGCTGGACAGGCTTTGGTGATGCCTGCAAGAGCTGGATGACTCACGCCTACCCAGACATTGTCGAAGATAAGCGGGCACCGGGGCACTCCATTCGACATTTGCGGAAGGGCGCGGTGCTTTTCTGGCAGAGATGCGATCGCCTCTAAGATGGTTTCGCAGATACTGTGAGGTCAGCGCCCGGTCGGACCACCGTATGATAAATGCACATCTCGTATGACATCTCTAGGCCGACCTGGACGGTGAGCGATTGTTGACTGATGCATCATGGATTGCTAGTACATACCTCGGCCATGTTACCAGTCCCGCCTACTCCACGACCAACGATCTCACCATCGGCGTTGGCAATCGCGACTTCCGTCTTTGTCCCGCCGCACTGCCATGTAAGCGATCATGTGGACCGCGCTGTACGTGGCGTGGACTCACATCTACGCAAGCGAACAACCCGCTGGTCTGAGCGGCAGCAGCGCCAGAGCTCGAGCTCTCGCCGTTGACCGCAGCCACAGAGACCCCAGCATGTGCGCTTGAGCCAGCGGTCGTCTCGATGGTCTTCTTGAACGCCACGGTGCAGAGCGTGTTGCCCTGCTTGCCGCCAAACGCGAACGAAGGATGTGGCACGGCGGAGCTGTTCGTGAGTCGCGGCAGCCTGCCGGTCTCCACAATGCCAACTTACTGAAACTCGAGCCCTAGACCCTCCTTGGTCCACCGCCGCTTTGTCTCCTCCTCTGTAAAGTTGCAGCTGGTGATGAGGAAGAACCCGCCAACCTTGACGAGCTTTGCCGCTTGTTCGGGGTACACCACGCTCGGCAGTCTTCCGCCTTTCTCCACGACGGGCTCGTCGCTGAGCGCAATGGCGTCGTATGTGCCTTTATCAAGCACCAAGTCCCACTGCTCGCCGGCAAAGTCGTGCCTCAGCAGGTCGGCCGTCCGCCAGTCGACCGTCACCGGGTTAATAACCTCTTCGTCCTCGTCGATCTCGTCAGGCAGGGCGTCTTGTCGCGCTTGCTGGATCGACCGCGACAGGTCGGCAGATAAGCGCGAGTAGTCGATACCCGTCAGGTCAAACGCCTGTGGTCCGTTCTCCGCCGGAGAAGTCAGAAATGAGAGCAGGAGCGTGCCGTTTCCGGATCCGCACTCGAGGATACGGATGGGTGTGGGCGAGGGTGGTAAATTCTTGGTCGCCCATTTCCGCATCTTCGTCACGCTCGATTCGCCAAACCTGTATGTTCAGCTCGCTGGCCACCCTCGAGTCTTCGCCAGGCTCACCAGACCTCGCCCTCGTCGCCAACATCCTTCCAACGTCAGTACGGCGTCCGTGTCCCCAGTCCCTTCGCTCGGCTTACGTTGAATACCCGGACTTCCCGTCTACACCCGTCAGCCGAGGTCTGGAGCCCATAGCCTCAACCGGAGAACTCACTCATACACCGAATCCCAATGGTCCTGAGTCCCAAGCTTGCTGGGAGGTAACTCCTCCACGTCCCCCATAGTGCCGATCTGCCAAGCAAGAGAGATGCAAGCACTTGTCTGAGCAGTCCACCAGTAGCGACCAGACCCAATCGGCCGAGATCTGCGCGCAAGACACTTGTGGAGACTATGTACAGATCGTATTCCCCCGGCGCTAGCGGGACCCGCTATTTCTGTGACCCGAGTGCAGCTCGTTGGTCTCGGTCAGACGCGGTTCACAACATTTCTCGGGCAAGATGCCGAGACAACGCCACCAATAACGGCATTCCCACGTGGGCTGTTTCCGGCGGCGGCGGCGCGTGCCCTGTGCGTCAGAGTGCATGCCAGTAATCTGCAGACCTGTTGTTGCTTTGTCTGGCTACAACGTTGATCATCCATCATAGCACGATGAATTCATCCTTGTTAGCGATACAGGTCAGTCTGAGCTCCGCTCAGAAGATGTTGCGTCTTCCATAGAGGTGCAGATCAGCTGACGCTCGCAGACACAATACTGGGCTGTGCGGGACTACCTCTCACCGGTGAGCTCGGACATGCTCCAGATGGGAAGACCAAGGGCTGATGAAGGTACAGGTGTTGAGAGAGAGCAAGTTTAAGGAGCATGGACGAATCACTCCAGGTCAGTCTTGCTCTCAAACCTATGCCGCATGCAGTTCCGGCTCGCCGGTAGTGAGTTTGAGCGGCAACTGACCTCGTGTAGAGGAGTTTGTCGCTGCCGGCGACTTCCTTGCCTATAAGTTTCCCGTCTGGCGATGGTCAGTGTCAGCTGGGTGAGATGGCTGCTGCGGGAACGCAGCGCCGGGCCGATCCGCGTACTGATACCCGTGCAGGGAGAAAGGCGATGCTTCTCGGGCTAGGGACTTCCTGCCTGCGGACAAGCAGTACCTGATCACTCGGAACGGTTCGTCTCGCTCAGACCAGCTTGTGATCTGCACTGGGCCCTCCATCTGACCTTGAACAGTGCCATGCCTCCGGAGAGCGACTGCTGTCAACTATACTGACGCGGACGAGGACGCGGAGAAGCTCATGTCCTTCCTCGACGAGGTCAGCGGAATCTCAAGGTCTTCGGGGAAGGAAGCTGATCTCGTGTGCAGGCTGAAGAGGCACCCGATGCCGATGGGAAGACACGTACTGGCGAAGAAGACTGGGTAGCCACGCACGTCGGACGCGGTGCGTATCCTTCCCATTAGGAGTTTCAGACGGGTACTGATGATGGTGCAGCAACGCAGGCCGGTCCCTCAGCGATGAGCGAGATTCCCGACATTGGCGACTCGCCTCAGCTTTCCTCTTCTCATCAGCCGCCATCTGCCGATATGGCAGCGCTCAACCTCGATGGCGACGCGAAGAAGGCCCCGGCAGGGGAGGACGAGATTCCTGATATGGACGATATCCCCGATATGGACGACGAGGGCGCTGGGCTGGAAGACGTTGAGGATGATGCGGCCGTCAAGCCGGGTCACAAGAGGCACGTCGGTATCGCGTATGGTCAGGGATCACCTGCTGATTTGCCAGCTCGTCCAATCTGCTGCAAGTGCGCACATACGACTGCATCATCAGCTACGACAAGCATTACCAAACTCCCCGGTTCTGGCTGTACGGCTACGATGAGGTGTGCTGCACGTGTCCGTGCGAGGACCGCTGCTGATACACGACCAGGACCGATCGCCCTTGACACCGGAGCAGATCTTCCAGGACGTGCCTGCCGACCACGCTTTCAAGACGATGACGATGGAGCCCTTCCCACACTCGGGCATGATGCTCGCGTCCGTGCATCCGTGCAAGCACGCCAGCGTCATGAAGAAGTTTATCGACCGCATGGACGCCCAGCAACAGCAGCAGTCCGAGTCGCAAGTCAACGAAGGCAAGCCCACACCGGGGCAGAGCTCGGGCGGTAAATGGGGTATCAGGGGAATGGTCAGGAAGGTCACTGGCGGCAGCGGGTCTGCATCGGCAGCGGAGAAGAAGGACAGTGGGGCGGGTCAAGGACAAGAAGGCGACGCTCCCAAGGGCGTCCAGGTCGACTTCTACCTTGTCATTGTGAGTCGCCCAGTCTCGCTCGCGGGTGGCTAGCGCTGACGCGGGGTAGTTCCTCAAGTTCATCGCAAGCATTGTGCCTACCATCGAGGTCAGTCGTCCTGATCGGGGTTGGTTGTCCATCTCAGCTGACACATGTTAGGTGGACAGCACCACGGCAACGATGATGTAACCTATTTCTCCGCCCAGAAGCCATGTTGTACGCTACCATAAGTTCCCCGGCCTAACTGATTGACCCCCATGCATGATTGCTGGCTGGACATGCGACATGCTACACTGCTACTCTACTACTGAATCGCTTCTTACTTCTCCTTCTTCTGCTGCATCTCTTCTCTGCTGACTGTGGATGTGACTTGTGACCTATGTCTCAAGACTGCTTGCGCCTGATATGTATGTATACCAAGAACCCGATGTTGGTGTGATTATAAGGTGATGATATTGTCGATGCGAAATGCGAAATGCCCGTGTGCGGATTACTATGTTTTGTCGATGTCCGTCGATGACCAAAGCGATGACCTCGGGGGAAAAGAGAACGGAACTGGAGGAGGGGGAAAGAACGCGCGAGATATCTTGTCCTGTGACGGCGACTGGCGATTTATCGGACCCGCTGCCAGAACAGCAAGTACGCGCACCGCTCTCTGCCGCCGATGAGCAAGCGCTGCTTGCCGCCGTCGCGCGTCGCGGCCGCAGCGGCCTCTTCGGGGCTGACGATGACCTGGTCGGTCGGGACGGGGTAGACCGCCTCGTCGTCGAAATGATTCCAGCCCTTGCCGTCCTGTCGCGCCGCGGCGACGGTGTAGTGTCCGCCCATCGCCGTAGATCCGTGATGGTAGATGACTGCGGGGGTCAGCGCGACTCTCACAGCTCAAGTGATGCATGATGACTCACCGCCAAGGAGCTTGTACTTGACGGGACCGGCGCTGCGCTTGGCGGGGGAGATGATCTCTGCAAAGAGTCAGCGACAGACCTGGTGTTTAGGACAGAGGGCCTTACCGGTAGGGATGACCAGCTCTGTGCCGTAGGCGACAACCTTGCCGCGCTTGACCACGTTGTGCTCTGCCGGGTCGTATACGAATCGCTTGAGGTGAAGAATGAGGACCGGCGGGAACAGCTCGACAAAGACCGTCTTCGTCGCGTCGACAGTCTCGTTGCGCGCCGCGCTCCACATCGGTACCGTCTCAGGCACGCTGATCCCCTTCAGAGCGTCGACAATGCTCATCACGCTTGCGTCCTGAATATCGACCTGAAGGGGCTGGTACGGCTCGAGTGTGACAGAATCTTTCTGTCCGGGCGTATGAAGGACCGAGCGGATCGTGCCGCCGAACAAGCGCGTGATGGCCGTCTCGGTCGCTTCGGCCTTTCGAACCACGTTGGTCTTCTGCTTCTTGCCAACCTCGAGCCAGCCGTCGCCGCCTTCCGCGCCGGGAGATACAGGTCGCTCAATCTCGCGGGCATTGGCGAGGCCCGAGTCACCGTTGACCGCGGGCTGGGCGGCAGTCGAAGAAGAGCGGACGTGCGTGCGGGAAAGCAGGTGAAGCATCTCCTCGTGCAAGGTCGTAAGGAAGAAGCCAAGGTACTCTTCGGCGTCCTCCTGGAATCCGCGCTGCGAGGTCAGTCTACGTGTCGTGTGCGGACCACGAGATGACTCACGCGCATGCTGTCGAACCGCTTGTTTTCCTTCATCGCGCCGTACACATTCTCCGGCACAAACGCATCCTTGCGGAGGTCGCGCTGCTGGCCCGAGCCGGCTTGTGCGCGCAAGCGAGCCGCCGCCGTGCCATTGGCCTGCGCTCCAGATATAGGAGTGGAAGCTCCTGACGCGGACGCAGATGCAGGCAGAGAGGCGAGCGGGTACGCCTGACCAGGTGCAGGCTCGAACTCCTGCAGGAAGCTCATCCTGGACTGTCAGCGAGCACATACGACAGGAACTAATCAACTCACATAGCCTCCATGAGCGGCGTCTTGCGCGCAAGATCCGCCTTGAGCCTCTGCCTGAGAACCGAGAACAGCTCGTTGAATGGCTGGCAGTACACGAGCACCTGCAGGACCTGGACACATCAGCAGAGGACGGGTTGGTCGCCGACCACAACTTACTGTGTTCGCAAAGCACATGTTGCCGGTGTTGATAAGCCCCCGAGGGAGCACAAGCGCGTCCTTGCCGTCCTTCGGCCTCGTCTTCAGGCCATCGCTGAGGATCTGCGCAGTCTCATCCGCGGGGGAAAGAGCCGAACCAGCCGCTGCCGCCGCAGCGTAGTTGAACGTCGGGCGGGGACCCTTCGACGCAGACGCGCCGGTCGAGGGCGGGACGGACGAGCCCTTGCTATCAGAGGGGTGAGGCGTGGTTGGCAAGATCGGTACAGCGGAAGAAACGGGCGTGGAAGAGGGCGAAGTGACGTCCGGGTGACCGGCGTCGAGCGAGATCGTGGACTTTGTGGGAGAGACCACTTTTGAAGCCGCTGAGGAAGTCGTGACCGAAGGCGCTGCGACCTTGCTCGCCGGCTGGAGAAGAGCTGCCCATGACGCCGGCTTGGGCTTCGGAGCGGGCGCAGCGCGGGGCGGAACGGCTGCCTCAGCAGGCGCCGAAGGAGCCTGAACGGCCTTCGCGGCAATCTTCCGCTCAGCCCGCACGGCCTGCCGCACCGCCTCGGATTCCTCCAGCGTAAGCGAGCCGAAGGCGACAGTCTTGCCGACGTTTGCCTTGCGCTTCTGTCCAGCCAGTCCCCGTCTGAGGGACAACCCCTTCGCCTGCGACCTCTTCCGCTCGTCACGAGCAGCCCGTCCGGTCGCGCCGCCCCTACGCTTCTCGGACGACACCGTCTCCCTCTCGATATTGCTAGGGATGCGGTCCGCCAGCCTCGAAGCGAAGAGAACGCCCGAAGCACTCGCCGAGTTGGGTCGCCTCTTGGCCAGGACCACCGCCGGCGCGGCACTCGACGCCTTGGCCTTTCGGGTTGGTTTGACTTCCTTGGATGGTGGGTCAGGCAACATGGCGTCGAGGGACGGCGGCGGGGACGTCATGCTGGAGATGGGCGATCCGACAAAGTTGATACCTGCCGTCTGCGCTGGTGATCGACTGGGCGAGTCGTGACTGG
Source organism: Cutaneotrichosporon sp. M94-02A (assembly GCA_037040355.1). NCBI lineage: Eukaryota > Fungi > Basidiomycota > Tremellomycetes > Trichosporonales > Trichosporonaceae > Cutaneotrichosporon > Cutaneotrichosporon sp. M94-02A. The sequence continues at coordinate 45,576 of JAXQGU010000071.1, forward strand.
AGACCGTGGCCTGGGCGGCGGGGCTCGCAGGATTAGCCATGTGCGACAGCCCAAGTGCGGATGTCGCAGAAGTGTTCAACTCCTCCGTCTTCGCGGCCCCCTTTGGTGAATCCTCCGTGGATCCGTTGGTGACTGGCTCGCCAATGGATGTGGCCCCATTGGGCACATGCGCCGCGTCACCTGATTGCGCTGGCGGCGGGTTAGGCGGCGGTTGATCTGATCTGGGCACGGGTGGTGGTGCGCCAGCCGGAGGCGCAAAGTTGAAGCCTTGCGCGGCGGGGTTCAAGCTCTTCATGGACCCGGACGACTGAGCCTGGAAAGCCGCTTGAGGCGCATGCTGTTGGTAAGGCGACTGCTGAGGTGGTGGCATGCCGTCTGGTGGTGCAGGGTAGGGATACCCTGGGTACTGCTGATACGGCGGATATGGCATCGGGGCGCCGTTGGGGAATTGTTGTCCGTTCATAGCTGGATACGCGGGCGGCCGCGGCGCGTAATTTGGACCGCCCTGGAACTGCGCTGGGTCCGGGTACTGCCCCTCGACGCCATTCATCGGAGGAGCCATCGACGGGTCCGCAAAGTTCTGCTGCGAAGGGTCGAAGGGAGCTTGTGGGTATCCGCCGTTGTAGTACGGGGCACCACCGCCAGGGAAGCCGCCGTACCCGTTCTGCATCGTTGCAGGCCCGGGTCCACCCATTTGAGGGTACTGCTGCGGGTAGAACTGAGGGTATCCCTGCTGGTAAGGTTGTTGAAAACCGACGTTTCGGGGATTGTAGCCGTTGGGGTAGCCATTTGCATTACGGGCATTCTGCTGTGGCGGGATATATGGCATGTTGCCTTGTGGCGGGTAGGGTTGCTGCATGTAGGGCGGGTAGGGCTGGTTGGCGGTCGGCCCCTGCCACTGGTATCCCTGGCCAGCGTAGAATGGCGGGTTCGGGCCTTGCATTTGGGGATAAGTACCGGTGAAGTTGGGTGGCAGGTCGGTGAGGGGCTGTTTGACGGGAGCGCTGTAGATGGCGGATCCCGAGCGGAAGTCTGGCGCGTCCGTTTTGGATGGCAGTGTTGGAGGTGCCGGAAGAGGCGGCGTAGCGGTCATATGAACCCCGATGGGATGGCGGGTTGAATACTCTGAAACTATGTCAGCACCTTCAGGGGCGATCAGAACTCCGACGCGACGAAGGGGCTATCTGTTGGAGGACAGAAGATACAGCGATCGTCTTTCAGCCGCGAAGGAGATGGCTGAATTGCGCTGCAGAACTCGGTGGAGGGGGAGGAAGTTCGTTCAGGTAGGGGGGCACGAAGTTTGCGGAAGAAGAGAGCACTCACTGTGGGAGCGGGTCTCAAGCGATGGAAGGATATCCAAGCAAGTGCTTCAAGCGACCGGTCGGACGAGTTTTGCCTGATGTAGGATGGGCGCTATAGAACCCGATGCCAAAATGGATGTTGCAAGCTGTCCAGGATGAATGGAATTGATCGGATTGACCTGCGTTGTGGTTTGAGCGACAGGCGGTAAGAGGCCGGACAACGAGCGTATGCAAGCTTTAGACAGTAGACTGTGATGGCGACAGTCTGATATGCGCGCCTTTGTCGAAGCGAGGCTAGCCGTAGTCGATATTGAGCGTTGCCGTGAATCCCTGTGATACGAGCAAGCGGAATGATAAGAGACGGCGAGATGGGCGACAAGCTGTCCGACGCTGAGGACAGAAGATGTAAGAGTCGATCGGAAATGGGCGAGTGGTATCGCCCCAAAGGTGAATTGAAGGAAGAAGAGAGAGTGTGTGTAACCTTGAAGTGGTTGAGATGTGTCAGAGTGGTCGTGGTCGAGCGAGTGAGATGCGAGTTGCGAGTGACGGAGAGTGGAGGGACTTCAAACGGCGGACAGCGCCGACTCGCTCATAGCAGTCAGACCAATTAGCGGGATTATTTTCGTGTGAGTCGTTTCTTTAATTTCTCCCGGACCTAGGAAAATATCCACCACCGTGACATCTCTCTCCTCCGCTAGTCGTCTCCACTTGCAACGAACAGACAGGTTTGCTTGGATCACCTCCTCCACTCGGGTTTACTCTCGACTCTAGTCCCATCTATACTTGCCTAAAAGAAGGGCAGTCCGAGCTGAGCTCGCTCAAAAAAGTTTATTCATACATCTCGCGACTAGTTGAACACCGTCATGGCTTTCGGTTCGTCGTCTTAATAAGATGCCATGAGCACAACTGACTCGTCAGGTGACCGAGGAGGTGGACGAGGTGGTGGTCGTGGTGGTGGACGAGGTGGCTTCGGCGGCGGTGGACGAGGCGGCGGACGAGGTGGTCCTCCCGGTGGCCGAGGTGGATTCGGCGGCGGTCGCGGCGCAGCTGGTAGGTAGAGTCGCTGCTTCTGCAGCGGCCCCAGTGCTGACCCATGGGGCAGGTGGCCGAGGCGGTGCGGGCGGACGAGGACGAGGCGGACCTCCTGGCCGGGGTGGCCGAGGCGGTGGACGGGGCGGCGGACGGGGCGGCAAGGCCGGACTCGGCAAGGGCGGTGCCGGCGCCGTGACCCTCGAGCCTCACAAGCACGCCGGCGTGTACATTGCCAAGGGCAAGGAGCACCTGCTGGTCACCCGAAACATGACCCCCGGCGAGAGCGTCTACGGCGAGAAGCGAATCGCCATCGCCACCACCAACGCCGAGGGCGAGGAGGAGAAGGTCGAGTACCGCGTTTGGAACCCCTTCAGGTCCAAGCTTGCCGCCGGTATTCTTGGTGGTCTCGATGACATTCACGTCAGTCCGCTCTAGCCCCCCAAGGTTAAACACCAGACTGACATCCGCAGATCAAGCCTGGAGCAAAGGTCATGTACCTCGGCGCGGCGTCGGGCTCGTCCGTGTCGCACGTGTCGGACATTGTCGGTCCCGAGGGCGTCGTCTACGCCGTCGAGTTCTCCCACCGCTCAGGCCGTGACCTCATCGGCATGGCCAAGAAGCGCACAAACGTCATCCGTGAGTCGTACAGCACCCGCAGGGTGCCCTTCAGTTCTCGCTGACACCTGCAGCTATTGTCGAGGACGCGCGACACCCGCAGAAGTACCGGATGCTGGTGCAGATGGTCGACGTCATCTTTGCCGACGTTGCGCAGCCTGACCAGGCACGAATTATCGCTCTCAACGCCCACCACTTCCTGAAGAACAATGGCGCCATCGTCATCTCGATCAAGGCCAACTGTATCGACTCGACCGCTCCCGCCGCCCAGGTCTTCGCTAGCGAAGTCAACAACATGAGAAAAGAGGGTATCAAGCCAAAGGGTCAGTACTGCTCGCTCGGCAGGAGTGCCTCAGGGATAGTTGCTGACAAGATGTGCAGAGCAGCTCACGCTCGAGCCGTACGAGAGAGATCACGCCATGGTCGTCGGACGGTACGAGCGACACACCGCCACGGCTTGATCTGTATCTACCCGCAGCCCTTTCGCCTCCCGACATTTCTTTCTTAGGTTGTGCTGCTTCATGTATACCATGTAATTCGGTCAGCGATTACTTGGGAGTCGTCTCGGCTTTGCTGCAGAGGGAGTGCCGCCATTCAGCGGTGCATACTTCGACGCAGAAGCGCCCTACAAGGGGGCCAGAGAGGATTTGGATGACACTGCCGCATTCATGGCATCACTCGTCCTTGAACGAGCTGTACAACTTATGAGCGGTCCAGGCGAGGGCAGTGACGCCGGCCGTCGCACCAAGTGCTACTTTCCACGAGGCCCAGCCACTCCCACCACCGGTGGTTTCGGTGCGATTTGACTGGGCACCGCTGGAGTGTCCGTCTTGAGTTCCTGGACAACGACCGCTTGCGGGTGCTGAACTGCCGGGGCATGCGGTGCCGAATTCCACATGACTCCTCAACGAAAATTGGTCACTCTCGTCCTCGACTTCTCCGAGGACTTGGCCTGTTGGAGCCTGATCGTTCGACATCAGACCTAAAATTATTGCGGCGGTCAACTCCCGTAAGTCATTCGGGGTTCCGGCGAACATGGACTCCAGGTTGGGGAGTTCGGAGTCAGGATCACCGAAGAGCGCCCGCTTGTATTCCACGCAGGCATCGCGCATATTCTTTGTGCCGTATTCGGTGGGCTGCACACCCAGGCACTCTCCAAGCGATTTGAGTATGAAGCCGGGCTTCCTAGGGATCAGGCTATCGTGGCCAGAATTGTGGCCCATTAGGAACTCGGCCCACGATACCATCGACTTCCTGATTCGAGCCCGCTCACTGCGACCGTTGAGCGCTGCGTCGAGATTATCGTAGCCTTGCATTGTCAACCCCGTGAAGAGGTCCATCAGATTATCCTTGTCGCCTGTCACCCAGTAACAGTGACTGAGCCGCTTGTTGAAGGCGGCGTTCTGTTTCCGGTCCTTCCACCAGTGGAAGTTCGGGATGCCTTCATTGAACATGCTGGCCAGCTGGTGCACATCGGACTTGACCCAGTCGTCAGCCGTGTAAGCTGACGAGGCGTCTGTGGGGAGCGCGAGCTGCGACTCGGCCGAGAGAGCAGAGGTGGGATCGGTGGGAACGGTTGGAGAACCAGATACGGAAGAGCTGGAGGCTGCAGCCTCACTTGTGGTTCCGGTCCTTGAGAACCCGCTCATTCGGCGGGGTAGGAACGTTCCGAGCTTCGACATGGCGAGTGTGGTGGGGAACGAAGGCCAGTGCAACTGTGGGAGGGGCCTTAATCAGGCCGTATGTCAAGAATGCGGGGTCGATGTCGACGGAGTGCGCGGTGATGTGAAGGTGCTGGGGAGGTAGAAAGGGAAAAGAGAGAGCTCGCGCTTCGCTCAGTGGGGTCGCAACGCCTCACTACCGGCCTTTATCGATAAGCCTCGGACGTCGGAGGTCAGATGCTCCTTCCATGGCTCTTGCCACTCCTTTGATTGCGGCGAGAGCCACCGAGGTGGTGGCCTACCCCTGTCCAGTCCTATGGCAGGCTGTCAGAGCAGCGGCGGCGGTCTTTCTGGCAGGCTCTCGAAGCGTGGAGCGAACCATGTCAAGTTCGAGAAGCAGCGTGGGCTAATGCATATGGACTTCCAAAACGAAGGCTACTCTTCAACCCTCCGAGAGCTATACCAGCTGCACAGCGCCCCTGCTATCGCAGTGGCACCGGCGACTGCCCCGAAAGGCACATTCCATGCGGCCCTACTCCTGGCTTGTGTGCATGGCAGATGCCGATGCATCGCTGAAGGCGTCCGTGGGCCGAGGTCGTTCGGTGTGGAGAGGCTGAGAGCTCTGGCCTGAGCTGGGGTCGCTCTCAGACGTGGGTCGATCAATACCCCCATAGCCGCTCGAGATCAGTCTGCGCACAGGCTGACAGGCAGCTGGGCCTCCAGAGACCGGAGCGCCACTCTGCTTGGCCTGCTGATGAGCGGTCTGCGTGTATATATGAACTCATCACGTCCGTAGCTTGCCTTGAGCGTAGTCGCAAAGCCGACCGAGACTGTTCCCCGATGGAGGTCAGAGCGCTCACGAAGGACTCGGCGTCGGTGCTGGCATGGGATGATGGGCAACCGCGATCGGACATGGTGAAGTGGGATTAGGATGTAGATTGTGGTACCAGCGCAGAGGGCGTGGGCACTCGATGTCTGTGCAAAAATGGCCTGGGTGACGGGTTTCTCGTCACTGAGGTCGAAAGGTACTGTTCGATGTGATATGCACAGTATGTATTTCGTCCATCACGACGCGGGTTCATGACCCTAACAGGTTGCCACCGAGGCTTCACCTTTGAGCTGTGATTCATGAGGGCCATGCCCCAAACGCGACAGCATGCTTCCTCCTTGCATGCCCCACTAGGATCCTTTGACCGCAGATTGAGCAGGGGCTCCATCGATTCGCAGGCGACTGTCAAGGAGAGGGCAGGGTCACTGCCCGCGATCGCTCAGCCTGCTCTCCATACGAGCAGATGGATGTTGGCGAGGGACAAGGCCGCCACCGCAAATAGCCTGGAGTCTCTTTTGCGTACCTGGGGGGCACGTTATATCTGAAGCGCAGATGCATCTGGTCTCATTCGCCAGCTTGGATCCTAGTCCAGAGTTTATGGGCACCAAGCAGCGCTGACGCCGTCGCAGCGGCGCTCATTCCGCATTTCAGACCCCATCCCCAAGCCGAGGTCTCAGCGCCACCAGTCTCCGCAGCCACGGCCGACTGATGCTCCGGCCCCTTCTGAGTCCCGTCTTCATCCATGGCAGGAGACGAACGGGACAAGCTCGCGTTGGCGGTCTCTTTGCGCGAATCCTGAGCTGGCCCAGACCGGAGGTCGGACATTTGGGTTGAGCGTGCTCGATGGGATCGAGCGAGCTCTCGTTTGGTTCTCTTGCGGAATTCTTTCATGGCCTCGCTGACATTTGTGTCGAGAACGTTATCTCCCATGGAACTCAGAGCATGGTACACCTCCTCCGGCGACCATACTCGAGATTCCTCCGTCCCAGCGGGATTCATCCGCTTCGATGCCCATTGGGACATGTCGTTTCGGAGTTCCAGCTGATTTAATGTCATGACTGACAAGTATTTCCAACCTCTGACTGTCAACCCGGACAAAAGGGTCTCGCGCTCGGAAGTGGCCTTGGGACCGGCATATCCCGAAACGCGGTTACGGAGACGCGCTTGGGTCTTGGGGTTGGTGGGCGGTCCTGCTTCCGAGTTGAGACGGGAGATGAAGGTCTCCAACGTGCACTTGTCCCACCGCAGGCACTGGACACATTCGCACCCCTTGTCGTGCGAGGCTTCGTCCCACTGATCTGTCGCTGTGCTTCTCACGGCGCCTGCAAGCTTCCCCCACAGATCCTGTAGCTTGTTGAAAACTTGCGAGGTTGCGGCTGGGTTGCTATCTTCACGCGAGGGACTGCCAGACGTCTTTGTGGTACTGCCTAAAAGCCCAGAGGTGACGTTGGGCATCTTGAACAGAGACAACCTTGCCTTCCGCGCCTGCTTTCCCCACCTCTCTGCATCAAGGCGTGCCTTCGCCTCTCTCGTAGTCTCGCTCCACACTGTCATCGCGTCCGCATCGGCGTCAATAGCGCATTGTTCTGAGGCGCTCGTCTGGGCCGTCAGAGGTGAGCTTGTCCTCTCGCTTCGCCCTTCATCTCCGCTCAACACTGCAGTCTCAACTGTCGAGCTTGATGCTGTCCCTTGTGCGGTTTCGCCGGAACCTGTCAGAGGGCTGGAGGTGACTCGATCGGCTGATTCGGGCTCCTCCGGAATAGGTTCGAGCAACGCTGAATCCGTCAGCAAGCCTCGTCTGACCGAGGACCGCCCTGCCTCCCCAAACCTTTTGGGGTGATCGCGGACTTACTTCCTGTTGTGCGCGGCCGAACGGAGGACGGAAGGTGATCATCTTCGGCCATGCTCGGCTACCTTCTTGCGGCGGTAGCGCTTCGTTGACTAAAGCCGGGACAGATGTGACGTGCTCCGGTTCTTGAAAGTGCTAGGGGAGGGAAGCGCAATGGTGATCGAAAGAGGGCGACTTTGACGGTTAAGGATCAGGAGTGCAGGACTAAGTGGAAAGTGAAGGATGCAGTAGAAGGAGTGTACCGACAAGTAGTGTCCTGTATGCGCCGCTCCACAGCTCGCCACTAAGAACGTTCTCGATCCCCTGCTTCACCATTATCCTTGACCCCGTACTCATCACGACTCGTTTCGCTTATGATCGTCCTTTGTGTCCCAGTCGGAAAGGTTGGTCGCCCGAAGTGGCTAAGCCACATGTGCGGCTCAGTGCTGCAGCTGAGTCGGCCCTCCAACAGCGATCTCAGAGTGATCCAATGCGGTCTCCTATGGTCAGAGAGGACCTAACAGAATAACGGCTTTGGACTGTCCGTAAGGAAAACAAAACCAATGCATAGGAAGCATACTATAGAGCTTCTAATGAACAATATATAGTGTGCAGACTGAATGAATACCGAGCACTTCGGCCTCTTGGCCCGAACGAGCAGACCATCTGGGCCAGTCCTGCGGACGAGGCGATCGTTCACACCGCGGCGGAGGGGTCGGGGACCGTCTTCCGAATGGGAGTTCGACAATTCAACGCCTCTTCGTGATCACCGCTGGCCGTAACCCTGTTGCTGAGGCGATTGGAACGCGTGACCAGGGTACTGCGGAGCTTGTCCTGGGTACAGAGTCCCCTGACCCTGTTGCTGCTGGCCGTACGCGGTGTATCCTGGCTGAGGAGCTCCAGATCCAGGCTGGCCGAACTGTGGCTGTGTCTGGCCGTACGCGAGCGGGTATGCGCCTGGATACGGACCGGCCGGAGGCGGTTGTTGTGCTGGCGCAGGGGGCATCAGGTGAGCGAAGGCGTTCGCCAGCATGTCTTGATGTCTCGCTGCGGCACCGTCTGCCGGCGTATTGACCATTGACCGTGAAGGGCCGGGCACCGAGGGTATCGATTGCCAACTCGGCGTGGAAACCGCTGGTCCGCTGGTGTGAGGCGTTGGTGACACTCCAGGTCGTGATGGTGCTGAAGCCGGTGCTGCCTTCGGCAGGAAGACCGACGCGGCTGATGCCGGGTACCCGAAGTCTTCCAACATGGCGACCACGGAAGCGTGTTGGGCCGGATCGACACCCGGCGGGACTTGTGCGGGTGGCGACGGTGCGTGATTGGGTTGACGCGAGGCGCCGTGGGTGTTGATCGGCGCCGATTGGGCCGGTATAGGGGCATGTGCCGGAGGAGGAGGGGAGAGCATGGCGAGCATGGACGCCTGGTGTCCTCTGGCGGGCGACGGCGACGCAGGCGATGTCGTCGAAGGGAATGGTGATTGGCCGTACCCCACCTGGTGTTGTCCAGGTGGCGGCGAAGCCGCGGCGGAGGGTGCTGGCCCACCTCCCAACAGGGCCAGCAGCGCCGCGACCCGATCCTCCGAATGTCCCCTGGTGGGAGCTTCACCAGCGGGAGCCTGGGGAGTGCTCCCGCTTGGCCCGCTTGACCGCGCGGTACCGGCGGACCCGCCAGTCGTGTGCGCTGTCGGCTCGGCCGACAGGCCTTGAAAGAGTGCAGCTAGGCGTGATGAATCTACGGAGGGTGAGAACCCTCCAAGACCACCCAGCCTACTGGGTTCGGATGCCAACACGTCGGAAGATTGGACAAACATGTCACAGGACTGTCCAGTATCCTCCTCTGAGCTGTTGCCTGCATGTTGATGTTGCCGCTTGTTCGGCGCGTTGTACGCTGCTTGAGGGGTGGCGACCGCGTCGTCCATATTGTAAGGCTGCAGAGGGCGCAGGACCGTTTGGGTCGACGGAGTGGATCCCTGAGCCGGAACCTGTGACGCGCCTGCGGTGTTGCCGTTCTTCTTCGCATTAACCCATTTCTTAAGGGGTCTGACCCAAGACGTCAGCTTCTCCGCGCGTGGCCGTAACAAGTTGTGTGGGCTTACCCGATGAAAGGCGTCACGTTGAAGAATTTCTTGCCTCTGGTCTCGGTCTTCGACTGCTGGCGGCTCGTCCAAGTCGGAAGCTCCTTGAGCTTGACCCACTGGATGGCCTAGAGCGGTCAGCCACTTCCGAGAGGATCCAGTCTTCGGCGACTCACTCCGATCTCGTTCCGAGTTTGCGCCTCGAAGACCGTGTTCTCCGGCACACCGGCGATGATGAACATGGTGACCATCTGGGCGTTTATGAATGTCTGGATCTTGTCCGCGGGCTGGATCCAATTTGAGATATCGAAACCGGTTTCCTCTTCAACCTGATTCGTCGTCAGATCGAGAGTCCATCCTTAACTCGTGAGGGGGCGGACTTACCTCTCGAACAGCGCAAGTCTCCTCTGCCTCGGCACGGTTAATCTTGCCTCGGGGGAAGCACCAGCCAGCGGTCGACTTCATCCCCTGGACAACCAAGCACTGCCAGTCAGCACAGCTGCCGAAGCTCGTCGATGGCAGAGAGGTCTCACCTTGGTCAGCTGCTCGTTGAGGATGATGGCGCCGCAGCAAGGGACCATCTTGCGGTACATCATGTGTTCCGCCCAGAGGTGGTCCCAGTTGATCGGCTGAGGAAAGACTTGGGAGATGAAGGGGAAGAGCGGCGATATCTGGATAATCTTCTCGGTGAAGATCTTCTGCGACATTGAAGGCAGGTGAGGGTTGACCGGCCGCACAAAGTCTTCGTAGAACCAGTGACTACGGCTATCAGCGAGGAGGGCTTGATCAGGGGCAGGAAGACTCACGCTTGCTCGGTGTGCCAGTACAAGCGCTCGGCGCGCCATTCGGACTGCGGCAAGTTGATCAGGAAGCGGGTGTTCAGGTCGTCCAAGACCTCTTCCAGCGGCAAGCCCCTGTACGGGTTCTCGTCATCTTCGATCTCTTCTTCCATGTCGTCGTCCTCGAACATGGAAGCGACGAGAGAAGACTTGGTTGGGTCGGAGACGATGTCCTCGGGATAAGGGTGCGAGCTGGACACGCTTGGGATAGATGAGAATGGGGCTGCGGAGGCCGAAGGCTTGTTCTGGTCAGACGAGAACATGGTGTCGACGGTGATGTTGTGGTAGGGAGTGCTGGTTAGGCGGTGAAGCTGTGAGCGGATGCTTGAGAAGCGGATATGGTATCGCTAGCAGGTAGCAATTGGATGGAGAGATTGAACGACGGCGATGCAGGGATCTTTATACCCCTCGCCTCGACGAATCGACTCGAGATAAAAGCCGTGACCGACTCGTAATAGAATCCGAGTCGACCTGTACACCTGTCCAGCCTTTCCGGTACCAGTAGAGTACCTGTACTCAGCAGAGTACAATGCAATCAATCTCCGACGAAGGAGACGTCCTTGTTCTGTGACGGCTGGTCATCATTATGCGGGGCACCCGATCTCTCATCTTCCCACCCACCACGTGGTCTGGAATTGCTTCCGCTTGGTCCCCCTCGCGCTAAAGCGGGTGTAGCGTACATCCCTTGTTCCCCGCGTTCCACCGTATTTCCCTCCTCCGGCGCCGAAGCGGGGTAAATGACCGCGACAACTCTTTAGCCCGAGCCCGCGCGACTACATATGGCCCGGCAGGCCAGGCATGCACCCCTTGTTCCGGACTTGACGCTCACAACCTGTCCACCTTGTCTGCTGAAAGGATCGATCGCTATCACTGACTGCTTCCACCTTATATCCCTCTTCCGCTGTCCATCCGCGCCATGCCGCACACCACCCCGCCGGCCGTACAGGCCATCGTGTCGAACCCGCTTCGCACTCGCCAAGACATGATCCAGCTCCTGCACTCTCTCCTCACCCCTCTGCATGGATCGCTGTCGTCCGGCGGAGCAAGGGTACAGCTCGGCCACACCGGGACGCACTTCGATACGGGCGCAGCTGAGCTCGAAGGGTTCGCTCGCGCGTTGTGGGGTCTCGCGCCCATCATGGCGTCTGAGCCGGACAGGCCAGAGTTCAAGCAGATGAGAGAAGACTGGGTCAGAGGTCTCGCGGAGGGGAGTAAGGTCGGGGGAGATGAGTACTGGGGAGACTGCGCGTCGAAGGACCAGCGATTCGTAGAGATGGCCGCGATCGTGAGCGAAGGCACCTCCGAGACAGGCGCAAGGGGCTGATTGGCAGGGCTTTGCTGTCTCGATCGCACCGAAGGTGTTCTGGGAACCTCTGTCGCCAGAGGCGAAGAAGTCGCTGAACACGTGGCTTCTTCAAGCCAATGACCACCCCTTCCCCGACAACAACTGGCGATGTAGGCTCTGTCTCGGTGCCTTCGACAGGTCCTGCCAGCTGACTTGTCAGTCTTCCGGATCTTCGTGAACCTAGGGATGAAGCTCGTCGGCGGGGAATACTCGCAGAAGTTCATCGACGACGAGCTGGACTGGGTTGACTCGTTCTACGGCGCGCACGTGAGTGCCCCAGCCTCATCACTGCCGAGTACGGGCTGAAAGACGTAGGGCTTCCCTGCAGACTGCCCAAACGACGTGTGCAAAGCGTACGACTATTACGCGACGTCGTTCGCCATCCCGTTCTACGGCCTCATTTACGCGCACCTCGCCGAGTCGTTCGACCCTGTACGGGCCAAGCGGTTCCGCGAGCGAGCACTGCTCAATGTCCCGGAAGTGGTGCACCTCCTGGCGCCAGAAGGCGAATGTATCGCCTTCGGAAGGAGCATGACTTACCGCTTTGCTGCCGCTTGTTTCTGGGCAGGCGTCGCTATTGACGGTCTTGAGGTGGGTCGCGCGGGTGACCGATATGGGGCTGAGCTGACCGACCAGTTGCCCAAGCCGTTCACATGGGGAGTCATCAAGGGGTTGCTGCTGCGGAACATCCGGTGGTTCACCAGCAAAGAGCAGGTGTTCCACCGAGACGGATCGCTGAGTATCGGCTTCGCCTACCCCAGCTTGTTCATGAGCGAGGTGCGTCCCACCACATCTGCCACACGGCAGTCTCTGATACGCCACAGGACTACAACTCGCCGCAGTCGCCATACTGGGCACTCAAGTCGTTCCTCGTTCTGGCTCTCCCTGAGTCACACCCCTTCTGGGCTGCCGAGGAAGAAGCGTACCCCGCCGAACTGCTCCAAGAGCCGCACCACGCCGTGCCTGCCTGGATGCAGACATTCACCCACGCCCGCGGCCACACCTACTGCCTCAGCTCGGGACAGTAAGCTCATTGCACCTAAAGCGCGGACGCGCGCTGACGCGCGGTAGAGAAGTGTCGTTCCCGATGAGAGGGGCTGCTGCCAAGTACGGCAAGCTGGCATACTCTGCGCAGTTTGGGTTCTCGGTTCCGACTGGTCCGCAGGGTCTGCAGCAAGTGTGTCCAGACAGCGAACTGGTGTTGTCGGATGACCCAGAGATGGAGCGCTGGGTCACTCGGCGAAAGGTCGACGACGTCCTTGTCAGCGAGAAGGGCTGGATCCGGAGTGCCTGGCGCCCGTGGTGTAGGTCCATCGTGTCCTGGGATCAGGCAGGTTTGCTGACGCTTACGCAGCCGACGTGGAAGTGGTCACCTGGCTCGTGCCCCCTCAGACGACCGACACGCCGTACCACACCCGCATTCACAAGATCACCACAGGCCGGCCGTTGACGGCAGCTGATGGCGGGTTCGCCATCAAGTCTCACACTGGTCCCTCAAACCTCCACGAGCGACGTCTAGCCGTCCTGGACCAGATCGGCTCTGGCTCTCATCCTATCGCTAATGGCAACGCAAACGGGTCGGCAAAGCCGCACAAGCACGGGCGATACGAGTCGGCCCATTCCGCCGTGGCCGTCTCCAGTGCCGGCGTCTCTGGCGTGATCAACCTCCTGCCTTCCACGCCGGATGCGTCCGCCAAGGTGCAGGACGCAGACGGGAACTCGAACTTGATCCACCCACGAACGGTCATTCCGCTGCTGCTCACGACGGTCCCGTCCGGATCGACGACCTGGCTCGCGAGCAGGGTCTTCGCTCTTCCAGCCCAGCAGGACAAGCCGCTCGATGCGACCTGGGCGGACGAGTGGACTGAGCTGGAGCACAAGACGCATAAGACCGTCGAAGAGGTGTTCAGAGAAGCGGGGATCAGCCCTGAAGATGGCGAGCAGTATGCCGCCAAGTGAGCTTTCGGAGAAGTAAACGACCTGTGCGATAGAATGTGTTCATGCAGTGTTTCCGTGTAATCCCACGCTGCCTACTTGTAGTCCTGCTCGGGTAGCGGTTTGCCGTCCAGCTCGACTGGCTTCGCGGCAATGACGACCGTGCACCACCTCGCACCCTCTGGTCCAGCCTGCCACGCGTGGACCGTTCCCCGCTGAATGACAATATCGCCCGCTCGCATCAACGTCCGCTTCTCCGTCACTTGTCCATCTGGCCCTACTTCAGGCGTGATGAGGTATGCCGACCCTTTCAGGCAGATATTGTAGTCGACCGAATTGGTGCGGTGCATCTCGATACGGTAGTTGGGCGCGACGTCGGTCACCTGCGCGTTGACCCCGTTGGGCGTGACGACCTCGGGCGCGAGCGCCATAGCGGCGGTGATGTCTTCGCGCGACAGCGTCGCGGACGTGGTGGTCGGGCACCCGAGGTGCGCGAAAAGAGGTGTCATGTGCGCATTTCCATCAAGAACAGGACGCAGAGTGAGCGTGTCGTCGTGCACGGCCACGGCCGAGCCGGTACTGTCGCCCTCTGTGTGCGAGGTGATGATCCGCCTAAAGGGGCCAAGGGGGCTCTCGCTGGACATCGTGTCTAATCTGTGCAGGCTGTGTGTATGGGATAATAGGTCAGTTGAGTCTGGAGAGCACTTCAAAATGCATATCTTCGCGCTGTGGCTGGGTCCGGGGGGGACTTTCGGAACAATTCCAGACCGAACGACCGCCGTTTGAGCCGATCTTGGATCTGCACGTCCTGGCTTTAACCGGAGTTCAGCCGGGTCCGGGAACCAGAATAGACCATAGGTCCAGGAGATGTGGCTCTACCATCGCGGGGTAATGAGTTCAGCACCGTGCATTTGTCGCGGTGGACTGCGGCTCCGGAAGCACTGCTGGCGTACTTGTATGCATCCGTACAGCTATACAAGCGGGCCAAAGCAAGTCGGCACAAGCTTTCCCCCTTAGGTCTCGGGGTATACTGTACCCCTCCGGATGTACCGGGAAGAAGCGCATACCCGGGCCGTGCCGCCGAGCCCCGCACAGGCGGACTAGTGGAGGTTGCGCTGGTACGTCTGGCGTCAGTGTATCCGCTCTACAGGCATCCAGCCGGGGTATAACCAGCAGGCTGTCTCGCTCGGGTCCACGAATTCACCATTCTGACGGACGTCCTGTCTTGATCTCATCCAACCCACTCACCCATTGAGCATCGTCAAAGTTACACTCCGCCATGTCATCCAACGCAGACCTCACAGGCAAGTTGCCCGAGCTGTTTGACCCCAGCGTCAGCATCAAGGTCGTCGAGGTAGCGAAGAAGTACAACGCACCGGAGGTAGGTCACTGCCTCATGTCCCTTGGTGACTGGCCAAGATCGCTAACGCTCGTGCTGATGGTCTGGTAGGGCCAGAAGATCGAAAGGATCCCCGAGTATACTGTCCCAGGCGGACCTAACAACTACCACTGCTCCAAGAGTAAGCTGGCTCTGCCTCAAGGGTCAGCTCGCTGCGCTCGAGAACAACGCTTACACCACCAGTCGAGACATCATGGACACAGGGGTTCTTCCCCGGCCTGCTGTGGCTGCTCGTTGAGCGGGAACGCCTCTCGCCTTCGAGCGGTATGGCCGGCGGGGCCTACACTGCCGACGAAGTCACGCAGCTCGCGCGTAGATGGCAAGACAGCTTCAAGCACTTGGCTCGTCCTGCCGGGAACCACGACCAGGGGTTTCGATTCCAGCTCAGCTTCGGCCGGTGCGTCTAGCCACACGGCGGAATGGGGGCAGAGCTGATGTGCGGAACAGAGACTTTGTCTTGACTGGGTCTGAGGATGCGAAGAAGGTCGTGATTGAGGCTGCGGAGTCTCTCATCGACCGATACGACCCTCGAGTAAGTCCAGCGCTGTCCGGCATCGGCAGGTGTGGAAATGTTGACTCACCGGCAGGTCGGCTGTATTCGCAGCTGGGACTCGATGAACAAGACGCACAGCGACAAGCACTACGGCCGGGACAACATGGAGGAGCACTACCTCGTCATCATTGACAACATGGTGGGTCGAGCCCCTACAGTGCGGACGGGGCTGACCGGCAGATGAACCTGGACATGATGTACATGGCGACGGAGCTCACGGGCGACAAGCGCTACGCGGACGTCGCGAACGCGCAGGCCGAGACGAGCATGAAGACGCATGTCAGGCCCGATGGCACGACGTTCCATGTCGTAAACTATGACCCTAAGACCGGCAAGGTCATCGAGCAGGGAACGCACCAGGGTGGGTCCACACGCCTAGGATCTTGACCGTAAGAGGGGATGCTGATGGCGACAGGATACGCGGACGATAGCTGCTGGTCCAGAGGCCAGGCATGGGGTATCTACGGCTTCGCACAGTGCGGTCAGTCACTGCGCACTAGATTGTTCGGTGCCCAACCTGACAGTCTTAGCCCTGCGTACGGGCAGGAAGGATTTCCTCGACACATCGCGCAAGCTCGCCGACGCTTTCTTCCAGCGCCTCGGCCCCTCTGGCGTTCCAGAATGGCAAGTCCGCACAAGGCCCATGAGACGATTGACATCGCTGACTGGCGGGTAGGGACTTTGACGCGCCGAAGCCGTGTCCGTACGATGCCTCGGCAGCAGCCATCGCCGCCCGCGGCACGCAGATGCTGTACCAGCTGCTCAAAGAGTCGGACCCTTCCGCTGCCGACGAGTACCTTTCCAAAGGCGGGAAACTCATGCAGGACACGATTAGAGAGTGTTACACTGCCAAGGCGAGCCTCGGCGAAGGCGGGAAGGTCGACTTTGGCCAAGGCGGATGGGAGACCATTCTGCAGGTGAGATCAACGCGGTACCGGAACGGAGCCCTCGCTGATGAGCTAGCATTCGACAATCAACGGTAATCAGTATGCGACGCGTCGACTCATGGACCACGGCTTGATCTGTGAGTTGCAGGGTGTCTGCTTGCGGGGTTGGGCTAACGCGCCAGATGCCGACTACTACTTTGTCGAGTACGGCAACGAGGCGATCAAGCTGCAGAAGGGCATCGCTTCGTACGCTGTCAGCCCTGTCCCGCAGTGAACGAGCAGCACGCAGCAAGTAGTAGTGCTGTATGCATCTTGTCAAATCTCTCCATCTGTGCTCGCTCCACAGGCGCGACTGCTTTCTCTCTCTGGGCATACGGCAGGGACAATGGAATGACGGCATGGCGTTTGCCCCTTGACCGACAGCCATCTCGCGGGGCATATCACAGGACGGAGCCCTCGAAAACAGCCACCGCCGCCTACTGCAGCCGGGCCAAGCGGGATGCATAGATCTGCAGTCAAACACTCCAACTTGACCACTGACTTGTACTCGCCACCATCGACTCCGACCAGATCCGACATCGATCGAGAGAGTGTACGGCCAGCACGCGACAGGGAAGGGATCCACGCGTGGTTGTGTGTTTGGTTGAGTGATTGATCTACCCTCGTCCGAACCAGGACAAGTGTGCCAGGGCGTTGTTTATCGTTTTAGGGTGAGCAACCATCATTCCTCTGTCACCCCCGTTTTCACCCCCGGTCCTGCCTCCTCCGAACAGAGAAGGAAGTAAACACTGCTTTACTGCTTGTCCTCCTCCTTGACCACATCATCCTCTTCCTCCTAGATCTGCATCGATCGAGTAGCACAAGTCTGCGGCACGATGCCGTTCGCAGTGCTGACACCGCTTTCAGCATCGACCAACAGCATGCCCCCTCCGGCCGGCACGGCGCCCATGTCTCCGCCGTCGAGTTCGTCGACGGCGCGGCTCAACCTGTCTGGCAGTGGCCCATCGGCATCGCGCGCCGCTCGAGACTCGATCATCTCGTCTTCGGCGAAAGGCTGGTCGCCGCTGCAGATCCACAAGCGCGACAGCATCACTTCCCCGCGGTCCCCGCGCGCTCAACCGGCCGACGGGTCCGAGACGATCGACCTGACGCTGAGTCCCGGAGGACCAAGACGGACGAGTAACTCGTTCAAGCACGTGACGAAGAACAGCCTCGTCAGCTCGAGCCCGTTCAAGAACAGCAGTACCGTCCAGGGCGCTCAGGCCGCAGGCATTTACGACGAGCGTGCCGCCGCCGCGGCCGCGAAAGCCGAGGTCGTGCATGAACGACAAGTGAAAGGCCGGGCGCTGGGCCAGGTCCCGCCGGCTGCGACCGGATCGGCAGCGACGCCAAAAGCGGCCGTAGGCCTCGGTATCACGGCGGATCGACCCCGATCGAGCAGTAGCTCCGGACGCAAGGTGTCGAACGAGAAGAAGATCGCGTACGAGAGCAGCGGCGGCGGTGAGCGGAGAGTCTCCTCGGACAGGAGAGTGTCCGGCGGCGGATCAGGCGCAAAGGAGAACGATAGCCCGGATGTGAGGGGCGGGAAGAAGGCGGCGAAGCAGCAGGGCGGACTCGTCGGCCTCAAGCAGGGCGGACTTGTGTCTCGCAGTCCGTTCCTATCAAGCAAGCGGATCGTCAGCGGCGGCAGCCCTTCCAGCGCGGGTCCCAGTCCAAGGACCCTCGTCCCTCCGCAAGGCCTCGTCGGCGACGTGTTCGACTCGCCGTCGCCCTCGCCAAGGCGAGTCAGCCCGGCTGCGCGACGCGTGTCTGGCGGGACCCGCCGCGTGTCGCCCTCGCCTAGCAAGTTGAGCGGATCTGCAGCGAGGACGAGCCTGTCTCCGACACCTTCGCCGCCTAGACTCTCCGCCAAGGCGCTTCCGGCTGGACCGTCACCCCTCAGCGGCACGCTCGCGACCGCGCGGCAGGCGTACACCGACGTCCCGACGGCGACGCCGGGAAGGACCCCGACCAAGAAGTCGGCGCTCACGCCGTCACGACGCCTGTGCGGTCCTCGCGGCTTGGGATCCGACGCGCTCGATTCTCCGTCCAAAGCAAACAAGACCGTCACGTTCCAGACTGTGCCGGACGTCAAGGAGTTTGAGCTCTTCTCTGTCGAAGGCAGCATGGACGGCTCGTTCGAGGTCGCCACGGATGGCGACGAGGACGAGGAGGATTGGGAGGACGCGGACCTGAATAGCAACCAGGACCGCGCAGCAGTGTTCGATCCGCGGGAGCAGGACGATGCGGACGGCACCCTCGCGATGGCGATCTCGCAGTTGTCAACCGGCGGGTCGTACGAGACCCCAGGGGCAAGCACCGACTCGTCGCCTGACCTCAGCGAGGACATGCATGCCGGACACCACGAGAGCTCTACCGCCGACTTTGTCAATACGCTCATTGAGGAAGGACTCTTCTCGCCTCCTCAGCTCGCGACGCCGTCTATCCCCGACCACCTCGCGTTCCTCCCCGACGACAGCGAGTCGATCAGCGAACCCCCTCGTATTCCCTCGCCATCGACGATCAGCTCGATCCAGTTCACACCGGCGTTCGAGAGCGAGAACAAGTTCGACGCCCCGCTCAGCCCGCACAAGCCCGCCTCGGCTGCTGCAGCGGGCCTCGAGACGGCCAAGAGGCCGGTACCGCCCGTGCAGCCTATCCCTCTGCCGCGGGATGTCGATCACCACATGCTGATGAACGCGCATGCCAATCAGCCCTCCTTGCCCCAGCCGCGAGGGCAGGACGCCCCGCCAACGCCGCCGGGTCCGCACGCCAAGCAGCTCGGAGCGATGCACGACCCGTTCATCACCATCCAGACGGCCACAAACCTCATCTCGCCGCCTCGGCAGAGGACAGAGGACGGTATCCCGCTCGGACGCACTTCCCATACCGAACGGATGCACGCCGCCCGCGCGCTTGCCACCCAGTCGATCGGACTCGGTATGCCTGGTATGCCCCGATCGGCCCCCACGCCTGCAAAGGCGGCGCCAGCGGCTCCTCCCAGGCGCGAGGATGACCAGATGAGCGAGAGCGGAAGCGAGGGCGACTCACGCGAGATCGTTCTCGATCCGCGAGACCTGTACGACGATCCGTTCTCCGCCCCGAAGATCGGCGAGACGCCCAAGCGTGGCTTGCCCAAGCCGCCGTCGCAGCTCTCGAGCCCCGTTGCCGGTGCGAAGAAGGCCGATCAGCAGGAGAAACGAGTAAGTCGGGAACCGTCTTCTGGCAGAGAATAACTACTGACTCACGTGCAGTCGAGCAAGTTGGAGTTTGGCGGGTTTTCTCTCCCGTTCATCGGCCAGGTCTCGCCGTTTTTCACCGGAACGCCTAAAGTGTCCGAGGCTCCCCAGGTGCCTCAGCAGGACATCAAGGCTGCCTCTTCCGGCAGTGGGAAGGACGACGGCCGGCCGTTGACTCCGCCGCCGGGCATCAAGGCTGAGCAGCGCGAAGACTCGCCCCATCGGATCCCCAGTTTCGAGTTCGAGGAGATCAGTCTGTCGTCCGAGCACCTCGTGCGTAAAGCCACGGTGACCAAGAACCACATTTCGCCCGTCAAGACCACCGTGGTCACTACGACAAGCACGACTTCGACCGCCACTTCCCAAACGATACCGCTGAGCAAGGAGTTTGGAGCCGGTGCGCCGGGCACGAGCGAAGGAGACAGCACGACCACGCGCGTCAGGCAGCGGATCTCCCGCGAGATGATCCGTGAAACCATCAACGCCCGCATCGCCGACGGCAGTATCTCCCGCCGCGGCACCGCCGGGTCCAGCTCTCGACCGCTTTCTGTCGCCGATGCCGAAGCGTCCGGCAGCGGCTTGAACAACGGCGCCAAGTACACGACGTCGGTCGAGGAGCCCAAGCTCATGTTTGCGTCGGACGCGACGCCTCGAAAGCGCTTCTCGGGCTTCGCGGCCGCTCCGGCCAACAAGGCTCTTCCGCAGGCGCTAGGAACCACAACAGCCTCGTCGCAGCCCATGACCAAAGCGCTCACGACGGACGGATCACGCGATGCGGAAAAGCTGGGCGCAGGTACGAGGCCGAGGAGCCAAACGACCGCCACGAGGCCTGTTAGCGAGTTGCTCCACACCGATTCAGCCCTGGACCGCATCGCCCTGTTTGGCGACATCCCGCACGTGCAAGAACCGTCCTCGTCTGCGTCTCTCCCGCCTCGCAGCGACAGCAAGCAGGCCACTGGACCTGCCGGTATCCTGCTCAAGCCCGGACAGCAGTCCAACGGCCAGCTCGCGCCGCCGCCACCAGGCGGCCCGAACGGCTACGACCTCGCCCTGGACGAAGTCTCGCCTGGATCTCGCTACGTCGCGCAGGTCCCGGACGTCGCTCACCCCGCGACCGCCTCGGCTTCTGCCGGACCCCGAGGCAAGGAGACGGAAATCGCCGCAAGGCGGAAAGAGCAGATGAAGGAGTCTGCCTCTGCCGCCGGAAGAGCGGTCAGCAGCGCCAGCAGCGTCGCCAGCCAAGGCAGCCGACGCGGTAGGAGGAGCCTCAGCATGAGCGAGGTGCCAGAAGACGTGAGTGATCCTCGATCAGGAAAGGCGAGGGTGGCCGTTGCTGACGTCGCCTGCAGGTCAGGCGAAAGCCGCGGCTCACGCTTGGGCTCGGTGACGATAATCAGAGTGTCCTGGAGGCGTTCAAGGAGGAGACATCGATGATTGGCTCAGACGTGAGTTGGGCTTGCAAGGCACACGGACCAGTAAGCTGAAACTTTGGACAGAAGGCATACCGCGTGCGAGAGCGGCCGACTGCGAAGCCCAGCTATGACCAGATCCGTCACAGTCGCGCGGGCGATATCGATGAGGGTAAAGCCTGGCGCAGCGTTCGCCGGCCGTCTGATATCGTGCGTTACACTGTCCTCGCTCTTGTAGGACCTTGCTGATTTCAGAACGAGCACGCCGCAAAGCTGCGGGCGATCAGAAACAGCGAGTCTGCGTCCAAGGCGGCGGGAACGATCTTCGTTAAGGTGCTCGGTATCGAGGGCCTCACAATCCCCGTTCCCGACCAGACGACCTATTTCTGCGTCACGCTCGATAATGGGATCGACTACATCCGCACGCCCTACACCGTCCTCTCTGATGGAGCGAGGATCAATCAGGAGTTCTCGCTGTGAGTCGACCTGACCTCGTCATGCGGGTCTATGACTGACAGTGCAGGGTCGAGCACCCCAACTTCGAGTTCTCCCTGTCGCTGGATGTGCGAAAAGACCCGCATATTCTGAAAGCTCTGCACGAGCTGGAGCGGGCGGAAGCCCGACCGCAGTCGATCCTCTCGAATGGACGACCACCGACGACCCACTCGCACCGCTCGTCGGCCACATCTCAGGCGACGCTCGTCCCGCCCGGATCCCCCGAGAAGCGGACCTCGGCAGCGATCAAATCGTTCTTCAACTCGCCGCGCAAGCTCAAGATGTCAATGAAGCCGTCAGACCACGGGCATCCAACACAGCATGCCCGGCAGGCGTCTACGAGCACAATGCAGTCTGCCTCGACGCGTGTGGACAGTCCTGTCGTGCCGGCGTACGCAGCCATGCCGGACACGATTGCCAAGTACCTCGCCACGCCGAGTTCTGCGACGATCGCCAAGACCCATATCGCGTTCAAGCCGATCGCAAAGAACTGTGAGGCGCGTATCCTCGAGATCCGGTACCCTATGTTCGCCATGTTCAAGGGCGAGCCGGACCGGCCTGTGCCCGGCCAGCCGATGCCCCCTGTGCCGAACCAGCCGAGGAAGCAGGTCGCCAAGATCACGCTGCAGGTGTTGAGGCTGCCGCCCTTGCCTGGGCTCCGGCCCGACGAGCTCCCGCAGTGCATCGACGACTGTCTCCGCGGTATTAGGCACCACGCCTGGCACGAGTGCGAGTACCACGAGGGCGTCCTCACGCAGGAAGGAGGTGACTGCACCGTGAGTTCACATCTTGGAACACATTGAGTCGCGCTGATCCGCCAGCACCCAAAGAGGCGGATGTTCAAGCTGATCGGGGGGAACTTGGTCGCTCACAACGAAGTGACCAAGAAGCAAGTGGCGACGATCGACCTGCGCAAAGCCACGCGCGTCATCGACCTAGACGAGCCAGAAACCAACACCGCTGGGAACCGCATGAGCCGGATTCTTGTCGAAGAGGAAGGGTGGACGGTCCGGCCCAACAGCTTCCGCGTCGAGTTTGGCGAGCGCAACCCCGATGGAGGGATCACGTTCTCGGCGGATAAACCGGCCGACAAGAAGGTCTGGCTCGAGACGCTGTCGGCTCTGGTCGGCAAGATCCCGACTAACCCGCTCTGGGCCGAGGTCCTCGCTGAGAAAATGCGTGAGAAGGAGGTCCGCGAGCGACAGCGGTCCGTCAGCAAGGCCAGCGTGTCTGCGCAGGCGACCTCCGCCCCGCAGAGCAAGGACAGGGAGAGATCTGCGCCGGGAGGAACACGCCGCGCAAGCCAGGCCAGGCGGGCCAGTAGCGGAAACAGGCCGGCGCAGCAGGGTGCAGCGGCTGCCAGGATCGCCCCGGAGGCGAGCAGGCCGCGACAACATGCTAGCTGAGTGAGACGGCGGAGGCGTATTATTGATCATGGACAATTATGAGAGCTCTCGGCCTAGCCGCTGTGTACAATAGACATACGCCGCGATAATGCAGACATGTGTGAGCATGGAGGCCCGTCCGTGGTGCTCGAGGTCGTGATGGTATTCATATACTACTCTATACACAATATTGGTGAGATTGATACAGATACTCTGTTTAACCCTACTATACACAATATGGTCCGTCCCGGGACCCGTTGGCCGCGCTACAACCCCTCGAGGTTGAGCGCGTCCTGCTCGTACAGCCACTGAATCGGTTCGGGCACCTGCCACTGGAACGGCCTCCCCCTTGAGTGGAAGATCTCCGATGAGTCGTGCCATGCGGTCTTGTACGCCTGTTCGAACTCGTCCTCGTCAGGGATCGACCGGCCGTCCGTTCTTGCGATCCGCCACCCAAGAACGTCTTCGTCTTCGTCTGTGCCCGGGCCGCCGCGAACGCCGACGCTCGTTTCCCAGTCGAGGCGGACAAGACCCGTTCGTGGATCTTCGAGAAGACCGCTTCCGGAGGGGTACGGCCACCCGCTGCGCCATCCGCCGCGAGGAGGCCGGGCGTCCCATGCCGTAGGCTCAAGGAGGCACTCGCCAGACGCGAGCGTTAACCGCGGGAAAGCGCCTTCGCTCAATAAGACACCGTCGTCCGCTTCGCTGTACGCCGGAGCAGCCGCCCCGGCGCCTGCCGCGTGGTGGTGCGCCGACGACGACGCGGACGACGCGGAGGTGGATGCGTCCCATTTGGACGTGAATGGAAGCATCGACTTCAGCCGGTGTGGCCAGGAAGATCGGTGGTGGTCTGGGACAAACGTCTCGGATACAGGGTCGAAGTCGCGGGCGTGAACTCGGCGACGGCGGTCAGTCGCTTCGCCAGATACGAGCGAGTCGATGGCGGGCGTCTGGTTCGAGATGGATTCGACAGGCTCTGACTCGTCCTCGGACGTGTCGGTGTCCTCTTCGTCCTCGTCGTCGTCCTCCTCCTCGTCCTCCAGCTGCGCCCGGGCGACAAGGTCCCGGCACAGCGGCTTGGACGGGAGCTGGTACTGCCCACAGTCAGCCTGAGACATTGGACTGCCGGTAGCGGACTCACCATGAGCTCGCCGATCAAAGCGTCTTCTGGAATTCCGGCATGTACGATCCGCGCGTCCAGCGTCACTTCCGCAAGCGTCTGTAGCTGACAAGGGGGTCAGCGGGGAGGCACCGTAGTGTATCACGACGTGCTCACCAGGCCCCAGGAGAAACCGTACATCCCGCCGTCGAAATAAAAGTCATAGCCTGCCTTGCGGGCGATGGAAGAGCCAAAGTACGTTGGCACGGTCGGGTCGTGAGTCATCAGGTCAGGGATGATATTGGGCAAGACCGGCAGCATCTGCGTCGTCAGCGCGAGTCCGCATGGCCTCGATACGAGCTGAGCTTACATCGTCGCTACATTTCCTGCCGGGCGTCAGCGTACGAACGGGTGTTCGAGCGGCGACAACTTACAAGATCCAATGACCTTCCCTGCTAGCGGCCGATCCAGCCCACCTGATCCATTCCCACGTCGCCTCAAATCCTCCCGCCGGAGCCTGCAGGCGGACAATGTCCCTGTGCTGCGCCATTTCACCCCTCACCGCCTCGTCCTCCTCCTTCGTGAGCTCGAGCTTGGCCGCCTGGGCGTACAGATCGTCCCCGAGATCGAGCGGCAGACTCGTCGATCGGGTCTCGTCCCATGTTGCCGGGTCCGAATCGAAGACGACGTATCTCAGCTCGACGAGGTGCTGGAAATGAGCCGGCACTGTCCTCATAGGCGAGTACTTCCGCAGCGTTTCTCTCCGTCGACGGCCGGCCGGCGACGCCTCTGAGAAGACATGCAGCATGAGCAGTGCAGGAGACGCCAGCGCCTCGTGGATTGTGCCTTCGTCGCCTCGGATGGTGTACTGCGCGGGCGTGAGCTCGGGGACGACCCAGTCCCCGGCCCATGTGCCGTTCAACAACGGCCACACTGGCTCGGGCGCCCCATGCGCATGTAGCAGGACATCACCGCCGCCGGTCCGGCTGCTACCTGTGCTTGGCAAGCTGCTAAACGCGTAGAACGGCGACAGGAGCGCGTGCGTCCATGCGGGCGTGTGGTAGAATGCCAGGTTGCGGTTATACGGTGCCGGAGCGAAGGAGATGACCCGCGCGGCGAAGCTCAGCAGCACCACGAGCGCGAGAACGCCGGCGATAGTGAACCGAGTCTGGGACCGCTGGTGCTTGAGGAACGGAAGACGAGGCGAGCCCGGGTTCAGCGGCAGGTAGGGTATCGACTGTCGCCGGCCGATAGAGCTGATCGTGGACCATACTTGGCCGAGCACCATTCTCCACGAACGTGCCCTTGGCGTGCCCGCAGAGACAGGCGTGGGATACAAGCGGCGTCGCTAACACAGACGTCGAGCCGATGTGCCGATTACCGTCGTTCAACCAACGGCTCGTCGGGCAGAGTGCTTTTCCGCTGTTTGCAAGATGCTGAGTCGTGGGACAAGTGTTGATGATGGAAGAACCAAGAAATCGTCCCAGTTGACCGAAAGCCAGGGTTGCGCGAGACAAGGTTAAGGACAAGGTTGGCCGGAACTACTCTAGCAGTAGCCTCTAGCCGCGATTAGAGCGATCACGACTGCGGTTCAAGTATTCAATTTTGCGGTTCCGCCATGGTGAACTCCCTCGCCAAGAGAGGGTGGATGGCCGCCGATGCTAGGGAGGGAGTGTGTGCTGTGCGGACAGATCTGCGGCAAAAGGGAGTTGGCCTGGCCGAGAGAGAGAGAGAGTACGAAGACAGATTGGAGCAGCAGGTGCATGAATTATGGTCCCCGGACGCATGCCTCTCGTGACTGGTGAGAGCATGCCGATCAAGCCGTGCCGCACTTGAGACTACGCCGCCAGGGTAAAAAGCGAAAGTATGACATGGTTCAAATGCAGATGCAAGCCAAAAGTCGCAGCGACGACGTCGGGGGCACGGCAGCGGCTAAAGGATTACGTCGTCACAAATCTTCCGATCGGCCAGGCGCGCGCTGGGCCCGAGGCAGTGTGCTCAGGGGCGGAGAGTGGACCCTGGGTTTGCCCGAGACTCTCGAATAAGTTACCTCATACAATCCCGTCTTGGAGCCTTGCGGTCATACGCGCTATGGTGCGGAAAAATGGCTGCGCACATGCATAGCGTCAGATAGCGCAGCCTTATCATGTCCCGCTATATCGGACCGCTGGGCAGGGACGCTCTAGTCAAGGCCGAGGGCAGGTGAGCCAGATGAGCTCTGTCATCAGGTCCGCAGGTCCCGGAACGTGCATGAGGTGGTGACCCGCAGACCGGGCGTGACTCGTCGCGGATGGCAAGATGTGGCACGCAATGTCTGACCTTGCTCGAGTCGTGAAAGTACATCAGGGATGAGAAAGCTCAGCTCGGCTACGCTGGAGCTGCCCTCCCTTGTGACCCTCTTCTATCGGATCTAGCACCCTTAATGGCCTTATATGCATCGACACAGTCTTCCTCACTGGCCGCCTGTCTACGAGGATGCGCTTGACTCTTGGCTTCGCAACCGACTTTGACCTCGAGCTTCGCGGGATCGGTTTACTGCCTGAAGCCGTCGTTGGTCACGCTTGAGCTTTCGAAATGACTCGACCAAGGCGAATATGAAATCTGCTAGCATTTGTATGTTCTTCCCGGACGTCGCAGTAAGCGCAGTTGCCATCTCGTTAAGTCGAAGGGAGTAGCGAGCGTTGAGCGATGTCGGTAGCTCGTGACGCATTCGTCCACTTTTGATAAGGAGGACTGGATCGCCGTCTCGTTCGAGTTGTCGAGCGATGGTGGGAACCGTTGATACGCTCTGGTAGAGACAGGGAGCTGTTGGGCTGATGTACAGCATCCGGAACTTCGTCTTGAAATTCTCAAATATGCCGGAGGTCCTGCAGACCAGGTCATGGACTTCGCAGCCTTCGGAGTCGATACCTGCATGTCTGATCATCGACTTCATTTCGAGTAGCGACGTGGCAAAGACTAGCTGGATCTTGCCGACTGGGGGTCGAAACCGGAGGAAACCGTTGATTGGCGGATTGAGACATCGGCGATGCAATTCTGACATTGTCGCGCTGCATAACTAACATGGCTACAAGCGACATTTCTGCCGGGTCAACAATCCTGCCTATCCTTGTCTACTAAGATCCATGCGACTACAGTTGACAACCTTTGGTCCTTGAAAGGAGGGGCGTAGCCGACGGAATCAATTCGCCACGTGGTTTGCGACGCGTCCTGTCCGTGCCATCAACTTGTCAACATTGCAAGTCAGGCAGGTGACGGCCGTCAGAATCCTGTGCGAGACTGCTCTGCTTTCGACGTACTAGCATTCCGGCATATACATACGCTCAGCAAATCGTTCGGCTCGCTTCCGACTTGCTTGACCGCTGCGACTGTTCGCGTTCGTCAGGCTGGTGTCGCCGACTGCTGTCGACTAGGCAGAACTCCAGTGGCATCTGCCTTCTCTGTCCGAAGTTGATCGCTCATCATGGGCCGGGAAATCATCTCCATCCAGGTACGTACTGTATGGGCCACACGATGCGATGCTGATCTGACAGGCTGGTCAAGCGGGAAATCAAAGTGAGTTCGACAGACGTGGATCTACTGGATGAACCCGAGCTGATGGTGACTTAGTTGGACATTCCGTAAGTGCACCGGGCGCAATCCGATCGAGGCGGCAGCCTGGACGAGCAGTACTTGGTGCTTACTCTCTGGCAGTTCTGGCAGAAAGTCACGGCGGAGCACGGGATATCGCCTACAGGAACTCTCGAGGAATGGGCAGCGGAGGGAAGCCAAGGCGATCGGAAAGACGTTTTCTTCTACCAAGCAGATGACGAGCACTACATCCCTCGTGCCATTCTCGTCGACCTCGAGCCAAGAGTCAGTCGCGCTGTCCTGTGTTACTGCATGCTGCCGTACGGGGATTGGCTGACGAGCGATGTAGGTGATCAACTCTATCCTGTCGTCGCCGTTCAAGTCTCTGTACAACCCGGAAAACATCTACGTCTCGAAAGATGGCGGCGGAGCGGGGAACAATTGGGCGCAAGGGTATAGCGCAGGCGAGAGGGTGTACGAGGAGCTCATGGAGATGATTGACCGGGAAGCGGACGGAAGCGACTCATTAGAGGCGAGTCTTGTCCCGCGGGACACGGTTAGTGCTGACACCAGTGCTTAGGGCTTCATGCTGCTGCACTCGATAGCAGGTGGAACGGGATCGGGACTTGGGTCGTTCTTGCTAGAACGGCTAAACGACCGATTCCCAAAGAAGCTCATCCAGACGTACTCGGTCTTTCCAGAACAGTCCGATGTCGTGGTCCAGCCGTACAACTCGCTTCTGGCCATGAAGCGTCTGGTCAACAACGCGGACAGCGTCGTTGTGCTGGACAACGCGGCGCTGACGCGGATCGCGGCGGAGCGGCTCAGCGTCGTGGATCCAAGCTTTGTTCAGACCAACCAGCTGGTGCGTCCCTTCACCGGCGGTTTCTTCGTACAGCGGTGCTGACGGGCAGGCATCAACGGTCATGGCTGCCTCGACGGCAACGTTGCGGTACCCGAGTTACATGAACAACGATCTCGTGGGCATCATCGCCAGCCTGATCCCCACTCCACGGTGTCATTTCCTCATGACGTCGTACACGCCTTTCACTGGCGACGAGATTGACAAGGTGGGTCGATATGATACTCACATTTGCGCCGCGCTGAGCTGTCCAGGCCAAGTCGACACGGAAGACGACCACTCTGGACGTGATGCGGCGGTTGCTCCAGCCACAGAGCAGACTCGTGTCAACAACATCGACCCGGTCATCATGCTACATCTCCTGCCTGAACATCATCTCGGGCGACGTCGACCCGACCGATGTGCACAAGTCGCTGCTGCGGATCCGCGAACGGCAGCTCGCCAACTTCATTCCTTGGGGACCGGCCAGTATCCAGGTAGCGCTCAACAAGCGTAGAGGCGGGCCAGGCGCGGGCGCCAACAGGGTCAGCGGCGTCATGATGGCCAACCATACCAGCATGGCATCGGTTCGTCCTTCGGCAGAGGCGTGAGCGGGCGTCTGGCTAAATGTTATCAGCTGTTCAAGCGCATGATTGACCAGTACGACCGTCTACGGAAACGCAATGCGTTCTTGGAACAGTACAAGAAGGAGGACATCTTCGCCAATGGTCTCGAAGAGTTCGACGACGCGAGGTGAGTCCCCGGTGACACGGCTTGACAACTGCGGAGAGCTGATCTTTCCAGGCGGGTGGTGGCAGAGTTGGCAGAGTGAGTAACTTGATCGTTATATATGGATCGAACTGACATCGCAGGGAATACGTCGCGTGCGAGCGGCCAGACTATATTGATTACGGGGCGTAGCGGAGCTAGGTCTATCAGGACACTTTGGATCGCGGCTCGCTGGGCTCGCTTGGATACGCGGCTTGACAGCGCGAGGAGACGGCACCTGGCGGCAAGATAGCGCCGCGGCCTATATGAGGATCATTGAGGCCTCTCGTAGGCTGAAGCAACCCTGGGTTGCCGACTAGAGAGATGCATGTACTGGCTACAACGCGGTGCGCTTTGATTTGCCGCAGCATTTACGATACCTGTTTAGCTTCATAGGGGGTCTCCCCACGCTCCTGCACGCGCCGGTAGGGAGACTCCTCGAGGCACGGCCTGCATACCCCACAATGTCAGCCCTAGCGTGCAGCAGTATAGATGCTGTACTGTGGCAATCAAGCCCCGGTGACCAGACGAGGATCGTGGTCTGGTTGGTACAAGATACGGGCGTGCGAGAGAACCGGCTACAAGTCTCGTTGTCGACCTCGCAGGATTCTGCGCGGTTTGACCACTACTGTACCTGTGAGGGGAATGAACGTCTTCCGCGCAAGCGTGAACGCGACTCCTAATCGCCTGTCCTGGGGCGTGCTCGTAGTGGTCGAGTACTGTACCACGCTTGCGACAGTCGGCGCAGGTATCTAGCCGTCATAGACGCGTGATTTGGCATGCTTCGCGGCAGGGTTCCGGGTCAAGGTGAGAAGGGGCCGGTAATGCGACAGTCACGAAGGACTCTGCTGCCGCCGGTTTACGGTAGCGGATGAGGGGACTATTTGTGCACTACAAATTGTGACCTTGGTTCTTGCATTCCAGAGATGTCCTACCCTGACCGCTCAGATGCGTTTCCGGACGGTCAGGTGCAGTCAAGAAGGGTCATGAGCGGCATACGCATGTGCATGAAGAAAAAGTGCCATTGACCGGCATCGTGTATAAAGTAACGGGAGATGCTGTTGATGAGCTGACGTGCGCTACACTCTTGGACACCGTACGTACAGTATGTGTGGTGCAGCCACATCCGCGCTGTCGCAACACCCCTACTTTGGCGTGAGATCGGCTACGCTGCACCGTGTCCACTCGTGTTTCGGCGCAAACTCATCTACATGATTGAGGTGGCGCCAAATTGCCGAGGCGTCGAAATTGTCTTTTTCAGTGGGGCGAATGACCTTGGGAACATTCAAAATATCGAGAGCTGAATGATGCGCTTCAGTGAAGCGCGCCACAAAACCTGCCAGCGTCTCTGGTTCTCGCTCTATGACGAAGCCGAAGTGGTCGGCGATTCCGGTCTCCCATTCTCGCTGGAGGTAGCGGTCGGACAGATTGTCCGAAATGCCTCGAATGTCATTGAAATGCTTTCCGAGGTCTTGGCCTTTCTTGAAGCTTGAGTCTGTCCCGATCCAGACCTCTTCGGCGGACCGCATGACCTCAACGAGCGACTCCCGTAGACATGCCTCAGTGGTCTCGGCTTGATCATCGGTAGATGCGGGAGATACCGTGGTTCAATCCTGATCTGAGGGCGAAGCAGGCATGTTGTCTTACAGAGATTCACAGAGTCCAGTGTCGAGAACACGATGTGAGAGTGTCAGGATGGGCAGTGAGTCTTCCTTTCACCCGACTCTGACTGGCCTCTAGCGAGCGTCCGGCCATGAAAGGTTGTAGGCGAGTCAAGGCAGAAGAGAGTGAAGGCCGTCGCACTTTGTGCAGTATATGTTCGGGAGAGCAGAGTGTCGGCCAGCCTTTACTGTACCTTGGCTTGACCTTGAGTTACGGAGTGAGGAAACGAGTTTAGGGGCTGTAGAAGTAAGGCGACGAGCTCGGAGTTCAAGATGGGCGCATGCGCTGAGTCAAGCCCTCGCACAGAGCCTTCTTCGGGCTTGCTCTGGCCTGCGCAGAGACCTCAGACTCGTTCAAGTGCAAGCCCTTAATCGGAGCGTCACGATCTCAGCTGACCGATCAAGAGCCAACAGCTGTGATTCAGCGCATTAACGCCCGCATCCGGATAGGTATGTACATCCTTGCAACATTGCAGGCGCTACGAATGCCCATGGCCGTGCAGCTTGCCTCGACACTACGCACGACTGGCCTTCTCTTCTGTCCTGCACTCTCAATCCAGGCTCTTGTCAAACATTGGAAGCTACAGTGTCGCTGATCGAAGAGCCTGGGGACTCGACGGTTGCAGGCGGCTCGCCGACGGATGTGCGGGTGGTGGCGTTTGATGACTTGTCGGGAAATCGTGCTGCCAGAGCAGTGTAGCTGGAGATTGTCATTTCATCTGATTTGATGAAGCCCCCGAATTTGCTGAAGCGTTCCTGCCCAAAGATCAAATGCGACAGATGTCGGTCTACAGCGCTTCTCGATCTGGCGTCGCCTTTGGGAACACTGAGGTCGTCCAAGATTGCATTCCAGCGGAA
Organism: Cutaneotrichosporon sp. M94-02A; assembly: GCA_037040355.1. Lineage (NCBI taxonomy): Eukaryota > Fungi > Basidiomycota > Tremellomycetes > Trichosporonales > Trichosporonaceae > Cutaneotrichosporon > Cutaneotrichosporon sp. M94-02A. The sequence continues at coordinate 77,241 of JAXQGU010000071.1, forward strand.
ATTGGTCCACTGTAGCTCTTCGGGTTTGAGTTTGTGACGGCCCTCAATGAGCGGCATGTGCTCTGCGATAGAACAGACTGCGCTCAGACTCATGTTTGAGATGATTTTCCGAGCCTTCTGCAAATCGGTAACCTGGACATCGCGGATGCTGTGCAACTTTTGGATGCTGTCCAGCATTTTCTTGCCTTCTTCTAAACGCTTGAGTTGGTTCATGAACTCGGGAAGTCTGCGGGACTCTAAGAGCGCTCGATCCTCCTTATCAATCGATCCGGCAGAGTCCCACAAATGGCCTCCTTCTCCAGCCAGGTCAGCAAAGCGGGGAAAGTCTTCTCGGTAGCCACCCAGAGCTTGTCGGTAGAATCTGGGTTTGACCTTGGCTTGGTCTCCTGTGGCTGGGAGATAGCCTCGAAGCCACGCCTAATGGTCTCTCCTGGGTCTGCCGTGAGTATCAAATCGCGAAGTATGGCGTAGATGCGTTTGTTGACATCGAGGTTGCGACTGGCCGTGTTGCCGTCACTCTCCGACTCTCGATGGCTAATCGAACTGAGCATCGAGGTCCCGCCTGGGGCCAAAGCATGTCCAAGAGGGTGGAGGTCACCTGAGTCAGACGCTGTGGTCGAGATGATGGCTGACATAGTGAGGGCTGAGATTGAGGTCGTACAGACGGGTCTTGGTGAGTCCAGTGCTGATAACGGGCAGTCCGCACGATGTGTTGGAGAGGGGGACAGATTCGAACTCCAGGCATTATATGTCCCCACAGCTCGCTAAATGACGTGTTCAGGCATTGCCAATCGCCCGGATCATGACATGTCTGTATTGTGAAGACCTTTGTCCCATGCCGGCGGTAGTGCCGGATGCGTCCGAAAGCCGGAAAAGGAGCTTCATGCGACTTAGCTGTGGACAAGCGAGAGGCAGAACAGCTCGAAGGCGTGCTCGATGGCGCCACCGTAAGGCGGCTAGTCAAGTGTTTGACATTGTCCCGTCTTTTGTTGACTGCACTCCCCAAGAGTTCAAAGGACGGAAATACTGGAGCAGGTGTCGCCATACTGTTGATGTCATTCGGGGCAGCACCCCTGTGAGGTGTTTGGCCTGGCCTCGATCAGGGTAGATAGACAGCGCCGAGCGTGGCGTTCTTCCTTTCTGGATACCTTCACGGAGACTTGCGACATGAGGCTCTGACCGCCTCGTTCTCTTGCTGACAGCCCTTGCTAGTGTACCGCAAAGGAAGAGAAACGGCCCGGCGTGAGCGCCTAACCTGCTTCAAGTCTCGCTCCTGCCGAGTGTTACTTGCCTGGACCTACAACGGCTGCAAACGCACGAAGTGGAGATGACGGGGTGGGCACGCAACATAGCCCATGCGTTAGTCCCACGACTGAATGGTGGCCCAAAGCTGGACTCGGAAGTCTGCCGCTGACGCTGACCCCGCTTTTCCGCCTGCGAGCATGGGTTCGGCCGCTTTGCGTGTCCTAGACGTAAGGGCTGCGGCTGTCTGACTCTAGGGACATCGAGGACCCAGGCGACATAGTTTAATGATTGACCGGGGTGAAAACTACATAGCGGCGACGCGATCGCGGCCCGGGGCTATTTTTCGTATTGCGGGTCAAGGGTGCAGGGAGCTCTCTGTCAGGATTCCACTCTACTCTGATCGGGCTCTTCCGTCAGTTCCCTTTCCGAAGATGTAGAGAGACTCCAGGGCATACTGTAGCTGGCTGTCTTCTCTGCAGCTATGGAGGAGCATCCTTGCTGGGCAACTATCAAAAGGAGAAGCTGCGCATATTCTAAAAGCCCAGGTGCGTTCAGCATGGGCCGGAGATGGGAAGGGTGCCATGGGCAAGTTAGCAGACCACTCGGGCACGACGTCGTCGTGAGAACGGCTCAATACCAAGCCCGCCGACTCGGGCCTGGCTTGGTTCCGTTATACATATGGGTGTCCGTGACACTCGGGTCTGTCCAACGAGGGGCACATCTGGAAACTCCTAGAGTTCCCCTTGCTCCTGAACACGCGCACTGAGTGTGGTCTCCCAAGTACCCGCAGTAAGCTCTTTGTTTCTCGCATACAACCCTTCATTGATGGGCTATCACTCTGGAAAGGCCCTGAAGTGTCCTCACAATAACACTGCCTGGAATAGAAGTGATCCGCAGCGGCTTATGCACCCGGGGACTGTCTCACTTTCACTCCATACACCCTACTCTGTGGCTGCGCCGAATTATCCTACGTTCTGCCAGTCCACGTTATGATGCTACTGGGAGCCTCTGCGAGGCACTGCACATCACCTGTCGAGGCACTGCACATCACCTGTCATCTGCTGACATATCGTACCGGCGGCTGCAGCAGGAGGTAGAGTTGTCGGAATTCGCTGTGGTCGGCGAATTCGTTGAGACTCGTTGAGGCTCGGCTACTGTAGAGCAGCTGTCAGCAAAAACCTCCTCCCATCCGGGCGGGTCTCAAATCGAGCTGAATGGTAGATGACAAGACATTATGTTATGAAACTCGCAAGTGCAATGCTACCTTTATTGGCATTAAGATTGCCATTTAGCGAGATGCACTGAAAGGAGGGAATAGTGCAATGCCGATGAGCCCGGAAGTCTACCGAGATCGAGCGCAGCCGCGTTTCCCTTCCGTTCTCACTGAAACCGGCGTTACGATCAGCTCTACAAAAGCTATTCTGAAGTCATACAATCCGCCTTCGAAACGAAGCTCGAGGGTGAAGTCGACGATTCACCTCGCTACCGAGAGCGCTCCGATACAAATGATCCCTTGAGCTGTGTGCCACAAGCCATCGTTTCCGACGGGATCAAAATATGGATGCTTCGCAACTCCACCGCACAAAGCAACACCAGCTCAATCTGCTCAGCCTTGTGCATATCCCTGTCTATATCATCGACAGTCACCACAGGATGCCGTTCCACGACGTACACGACCTTCCCGAATTCAAGGACTGGCTGGTCAAGACTATTGAGCCATTGTGCGTAGCTCCACACGCCATCTCCTGGCAGCTCCGTCACCTACATTGACTCTTTTCCGAATCGCCGAATGCTCTTCTGCCTGCTTGGCATTGTACTTACTAACGCTTGCCCAGATGCGATGCGGATCCGATCGTCATGGCGGACTATATCATCGCCCTTCTTCAGCACGATGCGGTCATGAGTGAAGCGGATTGGATCGATGTACGCTACACCCGAAGGCCAACGCGAGAAGCGTGACTGACTTTATAGTTCATCTCGAAGGAGCTGTCGGACTTCCTCGAAGACAGTGAGGGACAATCTCGACGGTCAAAGAGCTCGTGGCTGATGATGACAGAGTCAAGACCGTTCGTGGAGCTGCTCTTCCAGACAATCCACTCAAAAGGGTTCATGCCCGCGCCCTCTGCGGCACCCGCTGCGACAGCTGCACAAGCACCTGTACCTGTCTCCTCGTATACGCCAAGCGACAGCGCACCCCATATCGCTCCCGGAGGGGTTCAATCAGATGGTCCTGTAGCCGGACCGTCCAGACTCGCGGAAGAGCAGGGAACAGAGAATAGCGGGGACGTTGATATGGCTGGAGGCAGCCAACCCAGGCGCAAGAAGTGTTTCGACTACCACGGTAAGCGAAACCTCAGTCTTAAAAGCCGTCGTGGTATCTGACGAGATATAGAGAAGGGCTTTTGCATGCGAGGTGCCTCATGTCCATACGAACACTCGAACGATGCGCTTATCCCGACGCCCGACATGATGTTCGGCCAGATGCCTTTCATGCCTGGTCAGCCCATGCGAGGTGGTCCGCGCGGACGCGGAAGGGGCAGGGGTCGCGGAGGACATCCTCAAGACGGTCACCACCAAGCCGGCCCGGGCGGCTTCCCGGGCCAACCTGGGATGCCTTTCCCGCCACCGCCCGGCTTCTTCCCTTTCATGCCCCCTATGCCGATGTCGTTCGGTCAGTTCCTCGAGAACGACCCGCGGAGAGACTTCCAGGGTTCCAGTAGACCGCCGCAAGAAAAGTCGAACACGCTCGTCATCACCGACATCCCCGTGCAGCACCTATCGGTGCCGGGCATCCGCGAGTACTTCTCCCAATTCGGCGGGGTCACCAATGTCGCCCTTGAAGCCCGGAGCAAGCGGGCTCTTGTGTCTTTCGAGTCGAACCGAGAGGCGTACAAGGCGTGGAAGTCGGACGAAGCTGTCTTCGGCAGCCGGCACGTCAAGGTTCTATGGCATCGTCCGCGTCCCGGGCAGGGCGGAGCGGGTCAAAAAGCCCTCGAGGCTTCGGCGGGATTGATCGCCAACATGAACAAGATGGAGTCGGGCGAGGGTGCCGGGCAAGATCAGGCCGCCAAGCTGAGTGGGCCGGAGTCGAGATTGCGAGACACGCTTGCCGAACTCGAGGCGAAGGAGAAGCGGTCCAAGAAGGAGACGCTCATCGCCGAGCAGAAGGTGTTGCTCAACAAGGCCAAGAGCGCAGACAAGGAGGAGAAGGTCCGCATCTTGGGCAGATTACGTACGATCACCAAGGAGATGGCAGATCTCGATAAGCCCAGCACCCCGGCCCCAGCACAGACCGATGTCGAAATGAGCGACAAGGACAAGTTGGATGCGGAGCTGGAGAAGCATGGAATGGAGACGGCGAAGGGCAAGGATGAGGCCGAGCTGCTGCAGCTGCATGCCCAGCTTGCGGCCTTGAAGGACAAGGTGTGTACCGGTCAGATGCAAGGGTGAGCCTTTTTTTGACCAGACATAGGCATCGACCCTGGGCATTGCTGCTTCACCAGGATCAGCGCGGTTCTCGCCGTACCCCAGTGCGCGTGGATCGCGAGGACGGGGGCGGGCACGGGGACGCGGTCGCGGCGGCTTCGCAGCCGCTCGACCCATGTCGTTGGACAACCGGTCAAAGGTCATTGCGGTCTCAGGCGATGTCGTTGCCTCGGATCAAGGCAAAGCTGCCTTGCGGGAGTGGTACGAGAACAACGGCGGTAGCGTCGACAACGCCGCCTTGGCTGAGGGCAAGATGCTGGTCACGTACCCCAGTAGGGAGATGGCCGAGCGGGTGAGTCACTCGACTCAATGTTACAGCTCTACACGGAAAGCTGATTGTACGCAGGCGCTGGCCCAAGGAACGAAGGATATCCCCAATATCGCGGGAGGCGTGTCCGCAACCTGGCACACGCCGGAACCGGTACACGTGCAGGCGACCTCGACCGAGGTGGAGATGGGCGATGAGCCCGGACGTCGCGGAGAGCGCGACGAGGAAGAGTGAGCTCTTGTAGCCCCTAGAAGCAGTATGAATGAAGAAGAGACCTCGCCGCTTCCTTCAGGTTGGACCCGCCCAGGCCCAGCGAAGCGCACCGACTCGTGAGGACGTAGCGCGAGCGTGCGGCCAACGCAGTAAAGGTGACTTTCAGCGACTGCATAGTGGGCGAAGGGCTGCCTCTCATGTTAACTCCATCCTGTACTCCATCATAACAGTCCGATCGGGTGTTTCTGCCGTCCCGCTTCCGCTCAGACCTGCCTGCTCTCGGCACCCTCCTTCTCCATGCCCTCGCATCCAGTCAACTTGCCAGCGATCTCCTCGGCTTTGCCGTAGCCGTCGGTGGCCGGGTCCCTGTTCGCGCTCGCAGCCTTCATGCTGTCAACGCCAGCTTGCTTGTCGGCGGCGCCGGACTCTGTCCATGCCGCTGAACCGGTAACGCTGCCGATGGTCTCCTAAGCCGAGGTGAGCCAGGGTATCAGGGAGAGTTGGACGGTGGACTTGCCTCGACCGCGCCCTTGACGTATTGGACGTGTCCGCCGATAAGCGATGGGTTCTCGTTGCTGGACATGGTGGTATGATGTAGATGAAAGAGAACAAACGAACGGGTACTTGGCTGTCAAGAGGATCGGGTGCGATCTTGTTGCAAGAGTGCGTCATGCTGACGAAAACAAGCGCGTCGGGCATTTTCTCAGGCACACCTTTCGGATCGACGCTTCGTCGTCAAGAGACTGAACTCGTACAGTCACAACGAACCTACATAGCCGAATCGATGACTACCCTCACGCAGTCGGAGGTCTCATCCTCGACACATGTACATCATCTCTTGCATGGACTCGATACTCAGAGGGACTGCGAATTCAAGAACGATTTTTACGGTACTGAAAGCGACTTCGGTTGGACTTGTCATTATGGGGTGGTTCTGATTGAGGGTGGCACATGCTCCAGGCTCAAACGTTGATCTGGTGTCGCCAGACCTGCTGCTCGGCACGAGAGGAGAAGTGGCTAACACGCAGAAGCTCGCGCATCTGGTCCACGCTGGTGAACAGGATCTGGCGGGCCATGAAGAAGCGGATGCCTTCGGTGCAGGGCGGGGAGGTCAGGCTACCTGTGGCGGGTCAGCAGGTTGGAGCGGAGTCGATCGTGGGGCCGACTCACCCTTGTAGGTCCAGAACTCAGCAAAGTCGTCCACCTCGTGCACGGCCTGAGAGGGGTTGGTCGAGGCCTGAACGGTCTTCTCGAGCTCGCGGAAGGAGATGAGCTCTGACAGGGCGCTGAAGAATGGCGAGGGGGCGCTTCCCGGGTCGATTCGCATGGCAAGCACGGCGCGCGGGGTGCCTTGCGCGTCGACATGGACGTAGTGCAGCTCGGCCTTGGATCGAACGCCCTGGACGGTGTGGTCGGCCGGCGCGTGGATGTGCCATCCAATCATGTACACGGTCTGGTTCCGACCTCCATCTTCATACGACATGCTCGGAAGGCATGTGAAGTCCCCTTCGGGGTGCTCGAACGTCATCGAGGGACCGTATCCCCAGTTACCGAACGTGCCGGCTTGGTCGAAGTTGTAGTTGTCAAAGTGTATCATGTGGTTGAGCGACAGACCTTGGTCGAGGCGAAGCGGAATAGGGGCCTGCATCGTGCCGTCCTGGCAGAGGACATAGTCGGGGGACAGTCTGCCCCAGTCGTATGATGCTTCGTAGGCCCAGTCTTGGGCGCCGGGAGCGGCCCGCTTGGTAGCTCCATGGTAGTTGTGATCGGCGCACGCGAGTGCGGTAGCTGACAGAACAGATGCGGTGAGGATAAAGAGAAGCATTGCGGGTGGGGAGGAGAGGATTGAAGGGGAAAGCGTTGCCGGGCGGTCGCCCTCTTATACCTTGGCAAGCACTTCGATGAGCCAGAATCCCTGAGAAGGCGCCTATGCCGCGCCTCGCCAGTTCGCTAGCCGTGTGTGGGACCGTACACAGGAGGCAGCGCCTCGAGGACGTACACCGCTCGACTGGAGCATTGCCTCTACTGACCGCCTCGCATCCTGTGCGTGGCAGGCTGAGAGTCTGGGATGTACAGAGGACGCATCCCACCGGCCACGCGAACAGCCGGGCGGTTCAGAAGCATAGCTAACCCCACGAGTGATCGTGACATCACTTTATACGTGCAGACCCTCGTGGGTTACGGAGATTGGGCGCAGATATGGCGCAGCTTGGGCTCCCGTCATGTAAACACAATACACTGAACTCTAATCAGGCGGTTCGGCGAGACCAGCTCGAGCACTGCCTCTCTCGTCAACCGAGATGACTAAGCTGGCTGAGATCTCTCCTGACCGTCCCTGGCTTCTCTTGGGAGCATCCTTTCGCGTTTCATGCATCGCAGAGCGCCCAGACGCCTGACAGACATGCACAGGACGTCCGCTGTGTCTACCTTCAGGTATATAACGCCATCTAGCGCAGAAGCGGAAGCGCCATGTGGTGCATCGGTCCCCATGGATTCACAACACTGGTGAAGCGGTTATCATGGAACCTTCCCACGATCTACTCGTCAGGTTCAGTTAAGGGTTCGACTCCCTTGTGTTGTATCACTTTTTGGCCTCATGGAGTGGCCTAGGAGACGAGTGAGAGGTCCAGACTCGTGAGTAAGGCCGCGTACAAGGCCTGGCGGAAGCGGCTCGTGTGTGGTGTCCCTATCGCAGGCGCATGCGCTGTTTTTGCGCGGGCTGCAAAGCCAGACCCCTGGCGAGTCGTCCCAAAGTGATAGCGGGTCGGCCGACTCGAAGTCATGTCGAGAAAAAGCCATTCGCAGGTGAAGTCGACATCGCGATAATAAGAAGTTGAGGGGATCGGAGGAGGATCTCGGGGTCAAAAGGTGATTCCGGTAGTCTGAGAGTGCGACTGAGACCCGTCCTCGACGAGGGATCGGCGTACGTCGTGTGCGAAGACAAAAAGATGCAAAGAAAAAATCTGAACCGTCTGTGGAGGTCATTACGGCAGCGGCCGTCGAGAAGAATTCTGGAGGCCCAGGAGGGGGATCCCAAGCGGGTTGCGAGTCATTACACGTCGTCGTCTCACTCCGTGGGGTGCATATACAGATCTCACTGTCTCATCCGCACGACTGCATCGCTTGTAGGACGCAGGCAGAATCACCACGGCCGGCGAGAGACCCAGCTGACCGGCAATCTGCCCACACATCCCGGAAAATATGTGCCCTGCGGATTGGACCACAAGTTAGATTGTCAGAGGCATGCCTCTTTATCAGCAAGCTAATGAGGGACTCGGTCGCATTCCACTGGCAGGCGGGCGCTTCTGATTGCCGACTGGATCCTTCAGTGGCCCAGGATTGGTCTTAATCGGTGATGGCAGTCTATCAGAACACCTCGTCAGCTATGGAGATCCTGCCCCGTAGCATGCAGATCTCTTGGTCATCTCGATGACTCGCAAGCAACACCAGGGAGATGGTGTGCGCGCTACACTTCCACAGGACCAATGCAGGTCTATCAATTGCCAGCGGTCACTTCGCTGCTGCAGATCATCTGACGGCACGGAGCAACAAAAGCAGGCGCGCTCGTGCCTCCACCGCAATGTTCAACTTCGATATCCTTTGGACCTGCATATCAAGCTGAGCCTTTCCTGCCGCTCGAGCAAGATGGCACCGGCCGCGTTGGAAGACGATGCCGACCCGAACTTGACACACTTTACGCACAAGGAGGAGTTCTTCGATGTTCTCGCCCGGTTCCTGTCTGTAGACCTTGCGGTCGAGCCTACTCCTGCGCAAGATGCCGAGGAGGACGGGTTGGTGCAGGCCATGGGCGATATCGTGAGTCAGGGTCACATTTCTCCGGCCGGATCTGCTGTTTCATTGTGACAATGAAGATTCACAGGCTGACCCACGCCAGCTCGACCAGTACCTACCGCTACCGGGCTTGCTGGACCCACACGTCGACCAGATCGTTCCTCCCTTGATGGACGTGCTCGCCACGCACCTGACCCGACTGTCGCAGTCGTACTCTCGCTCCAACGCCTCTGTCTCGCCTCCAAGGCTATATCGCCTTGGCAAAGTCATCAACTGGACAGTCAAAGTGCGAGGTTGGAAGGCCATCAGTGAGTCCACTAACGTTGAACGAGGCTGACCCCAGTCCCGCAGTTTCCCTCAGCCATCTCCCACCTCCCGGTTCTTATCTCGGTTCTATCGCCTCACGGGAGCTCAAATGCTGCGTCTGACGGCTACATCGCGCATCACCCGCTACTCGTCGACCAGGAGGCATGGGAACTCCGCTCAGTTCTGCTCCTCTGGCTGGCGATGTTGCTCACAGCACCGTTTTCGTTGTCCGCCTTGGGGAACCCGGATTCCTTACCGACTTCGGCCTTCGCTGTCGATATGAGCGGCATGTCGCGCCTGTTCAGCGTACCGCTATCTCGCACAGCGGAGAGATGCGTCCTGATCGCTATCCCGCTCCTGCGCAGCTCCGGCAAAGAGGGCGCGTACGCCGGCTTAGTTCTCGCTCGAATATATTCCAGGACCGATGCTTCCGCTGGATTGCCGGGCTTCCTCGACTGGATCGGGACGGAGCTGGCGGAGGGAGAGAGGGAAAGCGAAGCCAACTTCGTGGCGAGCGTACTGGCGATGATGGCGGTTCTGCCTGGGCTAGTTGCGCCGGTTTCGCTCGACGCGCTGAGGAGCTTCATGGAGGATGTCCTTGTGCCGCACCTGAAGGGTGGACGCACGGCGGCTACAAGCGGGTTGATCAGGAAGCTGGCGATCAAAGCAAGGGGCAGGTGGTGGCTTGCCAAGCTGGGCCATCACATCGGAGGTGTACAAGGTGGGTCTCACATCTTTGTGGACGAGACTCGGACTGACGGTCACAGATCCCCCAGATGGACTAGAAGAGGCTCTTGACGATTTCATGACCGGTCTGGGTGACAGAGTGAGACGCCATGATCAGCTGAGTCAGTGTCGCATGCTGACATCTAGGATACGATTGTTCGCTATTCGTCCGCGAAGTACCTCGCAAGAATAGCTGTGACCCTGCCTCCGGACTTCAACTCGCAGGTCGTCCTCGCCACCATCTCACTCTTCCAGGGCTCAGAGGCGGAACCTGTCGTTCTCAGCTCGTACGGGGCAGTGGTGGACCCGGGTGGAACATCTTCGTCTGGCGGAACCATGGGCGTGGGCGGAGACGACGCGGCCAGAGGGGAAGCAAGGTGGCATGGTGTCTGTTTGGCTGTGGCCGAGATGGCTAGGAGGGGTCTCGTACAGGACGAGGCTATCGACGAAGCGGTCCAATGGGCCATCAAGGTGGGGCGCTACCTGATGAAGCAAGTTGGATGCTGACAGACAGGGCTTAACGTTCGATCTGCGTCGCGGATCTCATTCGATCGGATCAAACGTCCGGGACGCGGCAGCATACGTGCTCTGGTCATTGTCGAGAGCCTGCACACCGGAAGCACTGGCCCCTCATGCCCATGATATGGCCACGGCGATGGTGTGCGTCGCTTGCTTCGATCGAGAAGTGGGCGTCCGGCGCGCAGCCAGTGCTGCTTTCCAGGAAGGTGTTGGCAGACTGGTAAGTGAACCGCTGAGCGGAGAAGGAGACCCTGACCAGATGACAGGGCGTATATCCTGAGGGAATCGATGTGTTGAGCAAGACCGATTTCTACTCCGTGAGCGTGAGGCGGATCGCGTTCTCAGTTGCAGCTCCTGCTGTAGGACAGTCAGTCCAGACTCATTCTGTCACTGTCATTTGGCCGAGCTGAACAGAGCAGGCATGAGGTGTACCGCAGCAAGATGCGAGAGCACTTGCATAATATCACATTGCGCCACTGGGACACCGCGATGCGAGTGCTTGGCGCAGCCGCACTTCGCGATCTGCTAGCGCTGGGCAGTGGAGAGCGGCAGTACGAGTCTATACAACGGGAGGTGAGTGGCCGAGATCGATGCCTTCCACGAACACAGCCTGATGGCCATACAGATTGAACAGCTGCCATCGCTGGATTCGACGAACGTGCACGGAGCACTGTCAGCGCTGGGGCAGATATCATCGATGCTCAAGCCAGGCGATGAAGCTCGAGCTGAGATCTTCCGCGCGCTGTCGTCCATCCGGCCGGCGGCCTTGATTAGCTCGATTGCATCGGACATACTTCAATCGGCGTGTGACCTTCTCGTCTCGATATTGGACGAGGGCGTCCTCCGAGTCGTAGAAGCAGAGAAGACGATCAACCTGTTCATAGACATGGGTATGAAGCGCAAGGAAGAGGCGTGCCATGAGGCTGTCGCCAGGCTCTTCGGACGTCTAAGCCAGCTGAGGGATGGCGCCGGGGATGTCAAACTGTACGTGGCTGTCGTCTCTGGCCACACCTTAGCTGATCACCGTTAGCCTGGTCAGCAGCCTGAAGAGCTTGAGAGCGCCACAACGGCAATCGGCTGCTCTCGCCCTCGGCGCTCTGGACTATTCTCGATGTACGCCTAGTCTGCCAACTGCTATACGAGCTCTGCTCGCCCAGCTCGACACGACTCCCAAGGTAGAAGTCGAGACCCGGCGTAACGCTATTCGGTCACTCAGCCAGATGGCGAGGCAGGTGGACGACCGCGGGCTGCCGCTCGGTAGGCGTAGTCACAATGACCGATGGAGTTGACGCTGACAATTGTCAAGTTGCGATTGCCGACCTTGATGATGTTTTCTCATCGTGCATCGCGGCCCTGAGCGACTACACGACAGATCAGCGGGGTGATGTCGGATCATGGATACGGAAAGCAGCTCTGTGCGCTCTAGGAGAGATGATCGCTCAACTCGCCGTGTCCGACACGAACAGCACCGAGGACAAGCTGTCTCGACTGCCACAGCAAACTCTCGACCGCGTCTTGGCCGGGATGTACAAGTTGGCGGTGGAGAAGTTGGAGCCGGTCAGGGCCGCTGCAGCTTTCGCCCTTGGCACAATGCGGAGTGCGGAGGTGGGCACCATCTGGGAGTGGGAAGAAGCAGGACAGCTGGTGGTTGATTTGCCCGACGGGTCGGTCGTCTTCAAATCATGCTCATGGATCATGCTGACCCAGTTCAGGCTGGACTCGTTCCGACGGTGCGACCAGGCGGAGTGGTTCGCCTCAGCGATGCCTTTGCTGGATTCCAGGTGGCGGCCAGACCTGGTTGCCAGCCTCTCCCTCACCATTGGCAGCCAGATGGGCTCGGTGGTAGGTTGAAGATACGCCAGGCTGTTGTCGAACGAGCTGATGTCCCGTAGTCTGATCTTGCTTTTGCACCTTTCGAGAAATACATCCTAGCGGCAAGAGAGGAACCGAGCCTGCTGGTGGACATCCTGAGAGACATCCAGTCAGTCATGCAGGCCGAAGCGCAGTCGAACCGCGTCTGTATCCCCGCTCTGCAAAGTCTGAACCGCATGTGCGCATCGCCGCTCTGGACGTCTGCCAAATCTCGATACCTAGAAAGCCCGTGAGAGACTTGCTCTTGGCAAGCAGTAGTCGGCGCCTGACAAGGCCAGGACCCTGGATCTGATTACACTGGCGACCAAGAATCTCGCACAGCTCAAGTCGATTGACAGGATCACCGGGGCGATGAAGTTGTGAGTCATGACGACCTCGCATTCTGGGGGATCCCGCCGACTCGCTCAGCATCGTGAACCTTCTCTCAGCCTCAAACAGCTCCGAGGCCGTCCGGACCGCTTGCATCGGCGTCGTACCTGGACTCCTTGGGCACCGGTTCCCAAGGGTGAGAAGAGAGCGCGAGTATATATGCACTAGCTGACTGGCGAACAGGTCAGGGCCCTGACTGCCGAACAACTGTATCTAGCCGTCGAAGGCATGGAACGGACAGACGACAACGAGGCGTCAGCTGAGGAGCTGGAAGAGCTGCTCTTAGAGTCCGAATGGGCGCAAGCAGAGGAAGCAACGGCATCAGAGGAACAAGGGAGAGTGCAAACGGTCGTTGGGCTCCTCCGCGCCGTCGTCGTCGTCTAGGCAGCGAAACAGCGGGTGGGACTACGACACATGGTGCATCAGTCGCTATCTCCGCGGAACTGGAGCTGTCGCCCAAAGACTCCTGGTCGACTCGAGTACACTCGCGCGGTTATCTGGCCCTTGCCTTGCCCATGGCGCGGCAGTGAGCTGCGACTGCCCTGGTCCGGCCACCGTCCCGCTTATCCCGCCAACAGCGGTCGTTGGCGCAGCAGTTCTCGACTGGTCGCTGCCCTTCTGCTGTCGCGAATCATGTTCGGCAGCGCCGTCACTCGGCAAGTCCTTGCCCCAGCACCATTCTCCGATCCACAACCCCTGCACGACCACCCGCTTTCCCGCAACTTCGCCGAGAAACAGCTTTCGCAGTCCGCCGTGCGGCTTCTTCCAGTCTGGCAACGTCGAAAGGTGGTGCAGCATTGGCGAATGTTCCGAGAACGGCGCACCATGCTTGAAGTGCGTCAGGCGGTGGAGGGTGAGAGTGTACATGTCGGTCAGGTCTTCGGCGCGTGTATCTGGTGATGTCGCGCGCAAGAGGCTTGCTGCAGGCGTTATTGGACCGTCTAGCAAGGTCAGCGGATGTAGATTGGCCCAGGAGAGCGGGACTCGCCTAGGAGCTGTGCGGAGCCGAACAGATATCTGGTGGATCAGTCGTCATGAGAGCCATGAATGACGCCCGCCCGGGCTCACGGGAAGAAGCAGTAGTCATCCAGACCCCACACGCCATGGCTCCCAGCTGGCTCCAGCTTGAACTTCTTCTGTAGCAGATACACCAGCTCAAGATATCTGCGAGAATGGATTAGCAAGGACTGCGGTATCTGAATACAGGCGGGATTCACTGTGGAAAGACCCGCAAAACCAGCTCATCTTCCTGTTGTTCGACTGCCTCCTGGTCGTCGGCTCCGGCACCATCTGGCCCAATTGAACCTTGTCCTTGGGGCGGGTATGCCTGCTCAGGGCTCCCCACCCAGCCAGAGACGACGATACACCACAGGCCAAGCACGAATGCCAGCTCATGGCCGGTCCCATAGTCGATGCGGATCGGGTGGCCGAACGCGCAGGAGTCGATGAGTAGCGGTAGTAGTTGCTCGAGAAGTTGTGGTGGCGGATCGTAAGACCTCAGCAGTGGTGGCAGCCACTGTGAAGGTATCAGCGCTCTCCCACAAGCTGGACGATGCAAGACTGACCTGCTCGACCAACTGGATGTACGTCCTGAACGCCAGGTTACCGAAGCGCTGGCTCGACTGCTCTTGCAGCGGTACCTCGTCAACCCAGCTGATCATAGTCTGCAGCAGTCCCACCATGTACCGTACGCCCTACACGATCTCAGTATGTAATGCATAGCGTCAAGCGTAGCCGAGCGTACCGGCGCAGAATGCGAACTGTCGCCGCGCATGATATCCCTCCCCTTGATCCGCTCACATCGCCGCTGGACCCAGCCCCAGAAAGCGCGAAACCCGGGTGTCCCTGGCCAAGCTTGGACATTTGCCTCGGTGCGAAGTATTTGCCTGGGCCGTGATGGTCCTGCCTCATCCATTGACATGGCGACCTGGTGAATCTCGTGTGGATAATGTATGTGCACTGGTGTCATGTCCGCTGTCTAGGTGATGTCAACGAGGGTTCCGACGGCGAGCGCAAGCTTTCCCACGGTGAACGGATATTGTTTATCCGACACCAGGAAATGTTCTCATGTGTGCACATCTACCGCCAGCACTCCTATATAACTGCAACAGCGCAGCATCTCACCATGCCGCTGTATGCTTTCCGGCTATCGCTCTCGCATCCGACTTTCCGGATACCCCATCTGCTATCGATTGCTCAGCTGTTTGACTTCCCCATCAAATTCATCAGCGAGGACCTTTATCGCAGTGTCCTGGTCGTTGAGCTGCAGAGCCGCGAAGATGCAGACCGGATCCTCGAACGGGGCATCGTCGCCATGTCAGTCAGATCACTTCTAAGCTTCCTGAATGCTGCTGATGCCTTGCAGGTCGGCGATAGAGCTGCTTGGTTCAGCATCGAGCTATGACGAGCTGCACGCGGACTTGCAGAGCCGGCCGGAGGCCATCGAGCAGGACATGCACAAGCCGTTCAAGTTCTCCCTGGAGAGCTTCAACCATCATGTGCCCATGGGCCGGCAACTGTAAGCTGTGCTGTTAAGACGACATCGGCCAGTGACGGTGACTGATCCAGGCAGAGCCACGATCAACCGGTTCAGGTGGATGGCGCTGAAGGGCGGCGTGAACCTCAAGAAGCCTGAAGTCGAGTACATCATCTACGAGGACTGTCAGTTGCGCCTGAGCGAACGTCATCTCGGGCCCTGACTGATCTGACTCAGACGACCCAATCGAGACCGGGTCACATGAACCCGAAACGAGGAGCAACCGGGACGGAAAGTTCCATCGTGTGTACTTCGGTCGGCTGGTACGTACCCCGCGAGGCACTCGCGGCTGCGCAAGCTGACAAGTCACAGATCGGTCTGGGTCGCGCTCGATCACTTGTTGCGGCGCAGAACGTCAAGACCAGGGCATACTACGGCAACACATCTATGGAGGCGGAGATGGGACTGTTCGTGGCGGGTCAGGCGTTGGTATGTCTTTTCTGGACCCCGAGGAATGGACGGCTGACGCTGTTGTCAGCCGGCACCTGGACGGATCATTTACGACCCGTTTGTTGGGACAGGTTCGCTGCTGTACTCGTGTGCGCACTGGGGCGCATATGTTCTCGGTTCGGACATTGACGGTCGCCAAATGAGGGGAAAGGGCTAGTCCTCAAACGTATTGATCTGAAGGGGCGTGCTCATTCCATTCAGCCAAGGGAAAGGGAGTGGTCCCAGGGATTCTACGTGCTGCAGCACAATACGGCGTCGCAGATCGGTTCCTCGACAACTTCACTTTCGATATCTCCAAAAGCCCATGGCGCCGGGGCGGGTGGATGGACGCCATCGTCACTGACCCACCATGCGAGTCTACTCTTCACTGGTCATTGATGGGCGCTGACTGTGCAGATGGCGTGCGTGCAGGTGCCAAGCGGTTAGGCAAACGGGCGGGCAGGAAGCCACCACGCGACGAAGCATTCATTATGCCGGACGGCACGAAGTCGCACGAGCGAGTCCAACCAAGCGCTTCGTCGGGGCCATGCTGACTGGTTGCAGGCGCGGGGACTACTTACCGCCGTACAAGCCTTATCCGCTTCCGCACCTCCTGCTTGACTTGATCCGGTTCGCGCGATACATGCTCGTCCCGCGCGGCCGGCTCATCTTCTTCTTGCCGACCGTGACGGAAGAATGGGACCAGGTCGACTTGCCGATAGTCGAGGGCATGCGCGAGCTGCGGTGGGAGGAGGGCAGTGTGCAGGAGTTTGGCAAGTGGGGAAGGAGGGTGAGTCGTCGCCCGTGTTCTAGCATCAGCGCTGACCTGCGCTTGCAGTTGATCACGATGGAGAAGATAGCCGAGGACGACGGGCCAGTGCCGTCGTTTGACGATTATGAGGCGTACGAGCAGCAGCTGGTCAAAGAGCCCGGACACCAGGACTTTGCCAAGAAGGTGAGCGCCTCAGGTTCAATCACCCGCATTCGTCCAGTTGACGGGTGGCAGTACTTTGTCCGGAATAAGGAGGACGCGGTCGCCGCCGTTGACGATCTAGGGGCGGAAGTCGCAGACCGGTTAAAGGTGGCCTAGGGGACCATGCAGCTCGAATTGGAAAGCGATCGCGGATAGATAACCCGCACGTTAGGTCGTTCAATGTCTTGATAGCAAACATCGCCATAATCATCGACATTTCGTGTTGCATGGAATAATTTACGTAGAGAGTCAGCGTAGAAGGACGAAGAGACCACGTAAGACGGAGATGCTACACAAGCCGGCTGAAGGTCAGAGCTTTCTGCGGCTGTGCCTCTTTGGTCGCTGCGCGCGGGCTCATGTGCTGTTCACATCCCTGGATAAGGTCCGGCTCAGAAGGCTCTCGAGGCCTTCGAACATGGAGCACTTGGAGTGGCGCACCGCATATCGGTCAACTCCTGAACGCATGAAGCCTTAGCTTGCATGAAGACTGCATGCCGGATGATGGTTTCAATTGCCGATGACAGTGCAGCTGTAGCATGTAATCATGCCTAGTGCAGACGATGAACCCCATGGCGGCGTTCGAAAAACCTCATTCGAGCCCACACGACCAAGTCCAAGCAAGAGTTGTACCAAAGTACGGTAGATAATCGTCTGAGGGCACAATTACAGGAAGTCCCGCCTGGTACAGTACGCTTGTCTCCTGCTCACTCAATAATCTTCGCTATCAAGAAAGATTCCTCCAAGTCGCGCCGCTCGTCCTCAAAGCTGTAATTCGAGCTAGGGACCGGTGATGCGCATGTCTCCAAGTCGATGATCCGGTACTTGGGGGGCGACTCTGTAGCCTGATGCGACTTGCGCAAATGTCTGGCCATATATAGCTTTGGTTGGGTCTCACGGCACTCTAGTATGTGGTCCGGCGATATGTCGCCGTGAAGAAGGCCACTTTTGTGAAATTCCTGGTAGAGCTGGAGGACGTCGTCGCTGCAGGTGTCAATTCGTTGTCTCGTCTAGTATGTAGCGTACTCACACTTCGACGCCTGGATCTACACCAAGGCCGTCCCCAATGGGGTTGCCCAGGGCCTCCAGAAGAATACCGACCACAATGTGATCCGGCTCTTCCCCGTGTTTGACTCGCCTCAAGCAAATGTCTCCTCCCAATCTTGTCGCTTTCACCTTGGCCGAGTATAGACCGTAACAGATCGCAATCGTCCGGCCCTGGTGCGCCTGAAGCTTGTCCATGTATAATTGCGCTTCATAGATGAGCCAGCCCAGCTGGCCAGCAAGGGATTTAAGGTCTGGAGCATGCAGGTCCTTGCCCTTGAGACAGACAAGTTTCATTGCCACCCGCGATACTGGGTCGTTTGGGTCTGGCGACGGTTCTTGGCAGCCCTCTGGCCGGCTGGACGCACGACCCGCGGCTCGCCTGCTGGCTCGTCGCTTGAGCTGGGCCGGTCCTGTGATGACTTCGCCCAGTCGACCCCAGCCGCTTAATCTGTTGTACGGCGCGAACGCAATCATGGGCTGATTAGATTCGGGCAAGTGGTCGGCCAGGTCGTACACCATGCGTAGGCGAGGCATCGAGGCATCTGGCTGCAGCGTAGACGGACTGATGGGCTCGAAAATGATGCCTGCGGGGTCCAGGACGACTTTACTGCGCTCGAGCCAGATTCCATCTCGACAGGCCGGGTCTCCCTCCTCTGGCGTTCCGTGCAAAGGCAGGGTAGAATGATAAGTCTCAGGCGCCCTTTCCAATGACGCGCAGCGATCCTTCTCTCCCTCGACGGCCTTATGGTCATCCAGATCAGGACCATCCTGAGACGCATCATCGGCCTGGGTTTCGCGATCGTGCTCGACCTTGTCGACTTGATCGCGGGCGGGATGCTGGCGGCTACCGCTGTCCGGAACCTGGTGGTCGTTGGCAATTTTAAAGGACTTCTTCGGCATTGCACTTGGAATGATGGTGATGGTCCAGATAGACAGTTCGGTTGTTCACCTGAGACGAAACATCGCGTGTGATCAGCCAATAGTAGGAACGGTCATCCCCGACGGAGTGCCAGCCACAGTGGCTGACAGGATTCAGAGAATGTCTGATGTCGAAGTGCCGCTTCCCAGGACGGCGGCAGTGATAGCGTGAAATGACAGCAAAGACTATGCTTCTTTCAGTACGTGTGCTGTATCGTGTTTACACCTGTGAATGCTCAAGATACCGGGATGCCATCTGTCACTTGATTCCTGCCGGTTGAGTGTGATAGGCCAGAGGTGCATTTTGCGTTCACTTGCCCGTTGAGCAGACGATGCGGTCCCGTACGCGGGATGCGGACGAGGCGCTAGCGGTACTGGATAAGCTAAGGGGCGGATCTCGCAGCAAAGCTGTACTGTATGTGGCATAGTGGCGGTCCAAGGG
The DNA here is from genome assembly GCA_037040355.1 of Cutaneotrichosporon sp. M94-02A. Classification (NCBI taxonomy): domain Eukaryota; kingdom Fungi; phylum Basidiomycota; class Tremellomycetes; order Trichosporonales; family Trichosporonaceae; genus Cutaneotrichosporon; species Cutaneotrichosporon sp. M94-02A. The sequence continues at coordinate 96,379 of JAXQGU010000071.1, forward strand.
GTCATATTGTATATTTGCATGTAGACAACCTGTTCTCGATTCTATGTCTGCGCTTGCATCCCACGACACAGCGCTTTTCTCTCCGCCCGGCCCACGCCTACTCTAAGCGGTGGTGGCCTTCTTGGAAGGGTCCGAGGTGAATCGGAGGTAAGGCTGCGGTCCATCAGCCAAGGGGTCCTTTGACCACGTTTTCACGACCCCAACTCACGTAGACGGTCTTAACGTCGTCGCCGAACAGCTCCTTGACCTTGTCGCCCTGTACCGAGGGGTGCACAATGACATCGTCGCCCTTGTTCCAGTTCCTACGATGGGGTCAGATATCCGCCACAAGGGAACCAAAGGGGGGTCCTTTGGTACCACAAAGTGGCTACTCACGCGGGAGTGGTGATCTACAAGTCATCTTCAGCCGTCGTTTCTTCTCCAGAACGCTTCAGAACTCACCTTGTACTTGTCGCCAAGCTGCAGGCTGTCTACGACCCTAAGGATCTCTGGGAAATTCCTTCCGGTGGACGCGGGATACGCGAGCGTGAGACGGATCTGGTTGTTGGGGTCGACTGCAGGGGTGTCAGCGATCAAGTCTGAGGCGGCGCGGCGCGCCGCGCGCGAGATGCTACTGACTGATGAAGACGGTTCGGACGGTGAAAGGGAGCCCCTTCTTGTCGACGTTGGTCTTGTCGAGGTTGTCGAGCATGCCGTAGAGCGTGGCAATCTCACGCGACTCGTCACCGATGATAGGGAAGTTGACGTTGGCGGCGCCGTTGGACAGACCGTCAATGTCCTTGATCCAGCCCTCGTGCGACGAGATGTTGTTCGCAGACAGGCCAATCAGCTACGGCGCGTCAGCGCCGTCCCGGTCTGAGCCGTGGTGCCGATCACAACTGACCTTGACGCCTCGCGACTCGAAGTCGGCGTACGAGAGGGCGACGGCCGAGAGCTCGGTCGTGCAGACGGGGGTCTGCAGCGTCAGCAAGAGTCAAGACAGTTGAACGCGGGATCTGTGTGGCTCACGTAGTCGTCCGGGTGCGAGAACAGGATAGCCCACGAGCCCTTCTTCCAGTCGTGGAACTGTGAGGGTCAGCGGACAGCAGGCTACGGTCGGCATGGTGGGGCTCACGTTGATCTTGCCGTGGGTGGTGTCGGCCTGTTCCTGTCAGCCATGTGCTCCCCCTGCGTGTCCTACGTCGCGCGCTAGGCCGTGCGCGTCCAGAAATCACACTCCCGGCGGCGCGGGCAAGACTCACATCGAAGTTGGGGGCAATGTCACCGAGTCGGAGCGCCATTTTGGTTATGTGCTTGTGTGGTGTGTTAGGTTTTAGTATTGTATCAGTGAATGGCCTGAGCCTAAGCTGTGTGCTGGAACGATGATGTTGATGAGAAATGAGTCCCTGTGCATCCGCCGCCTTATGTACCCCCGGTGCATTGCTCAAGATCGGGCGGGATGAATGAGGGATGGCGCCATCGATGAGGACATTCGGCACACACCGGGCACCGGGCCATTTTCCGGAAACGATCCAAGTGGAGGCTTACGTGATGCTTGGCGAGCCGCGGTCGGAGTGGCGAATCGAGCGGGCGTGGGAATGCACAGCAGGATGCATGCATGGCAAGGGTAGATGACCGCCTATGCTGCCTGTGAACACCCCTCAGTCCTCGTCCATGCGCATGCTACTGGCGCTATGCGCATTACTCTCGTCGCTCTCGCGACGGTCCATCTCAATCGCGTGCTCCTCCCCGTTCCTGTCCTCGGCGATACCTTCTCGAGTTGCTGCCGAGGACGACGAGGCGTGTTGCAGACTCAGCAGGCCCAAGCTGCCGAGACCGCCGGGCGGCGCTCCCGCCGCTCCTGGACCGGACAAGAGTCCCTGGCCTTGTCCGGTCGGGATGAACGCGTTGGCCAGACTGAACGCGATGCCGCTCCCGCTGTTCCCTCTCTTACGCCCGCTCAGGCCGCCAGTGCCGTTCGGGCCCTCGCCGCCTGCACCAGGCACATTCAGCTGACCTCCGCCAGAAAGACTGCCGAGGCTGCTTGAGATGACTCCCGAGGCCGAGCCGATAGACAGCGCGGGACTCGCCGCGCGTGATCGCGATAATGGCCGGCTGTACCGCCGGTGCACCGGGGTCGTGTTGTTGCCTGATAGCGATCCGAGCGCGGACGCCGTTAAGTGTGGGATAGGACCAAGTCCCGAAGGCTGAAACGGGGCGTGTTGCGGCGAATGAGGGATTGGGATCGCCATGACGGGTCGGCCGGGCGACATAGGGAACCCCATCCCGGGTGAGCTGAATGATGGGGAGGTGCCCCTCGGGCGTTTGTACGGGTCGAACCGGTCATCTTGTTGTGCTGCGCCATGTCAGCAATGGTGCTCCCGCACCGCCGCATACAGTGTCGACGCACCTTTCCGCTTGCCTGGGCGTACCGACGCCGAGCCCGCGCTCGACTCGCGATACTGCATCAGCCCTGGACTGGCGGCCGACAGCGCTCCAGGTGATGCCCCCAGCTGCCAGGTCAGCTCCACACCACTAGCGCTAGAACGAAGACTCACCTCCAGACGCTCGACGGTCGGGCTGCCGAGCGGCGTGCCCGTGCCCATGCCCAAACCACCAAAGGCGCTCGGCAGCGCGATACCTGTCCCCGGAGACGAAGCGATACCCTGGCCTGCGTTCCCGAACGACAGGCGCGAGAACCGGTTCCTATCCCATGCTTGCGATCCGTGTCCCGATGGCGGAGTCGGGAACCCAGTCTGCGCCGCGGCGTGGCCCGGGGTCAACAGCCCTGGATTGACTACTTGTCCTGGACCACCGCCCGTAGAGTGATCTGCATGGCTCGTGCCGTGGGACAAATGTCCAGGCGTGGACTTGCCTGACGCGTGGTGATCAAGAAACATCATCGCTGACGAGCTGGAGGACGATCCAGGCCGGTCCATGTCCATGCCTGCTGCGAACGCCGAATTGACCGTTTCTCCCGCCAAAGCCGCAGCGCCAGCCGCATCGTCGTCCGAATCGCTGTCTGAGCTGAACCGCCTGCCCATCCACGAGTGCCTCGCCGTCCATGCTCGGGCTCTGCCCGAAGCGAAATCGTGGTCTTCGTCGTCGTCGTCGTCCCCGACTGTCTCGGGGAACCTGCCCCGAGAAGACCTCGGCGCACGTGGGGTGAATGGCGATGCGCGCGAGTGCGACGAGAGGAGTCTTTGTAGACGGGCTTCCGACCGCATCTCGTGTTCCAGCGGAGCCGTCTCGGAGATGAGCGTCGCAAGTAGTGGTGCGGGCAGTGGCCGGCCAGTGAATGCTTGACCGCCACCACTACCGCTCGCCTCGCTCTCAGGAGAGGTTGACCCGCTGGTGCCCATCGTTCCGCCGCCGCCGCCGCCTAGATCATCCGCCCGTGCTTTGCCTTTCCGGCTGGAAGACGACGGCCGCATATGGTTCGGCACCCATCGTAATGGCGACTTGGCTCGTCCGCCCGTATCCTGCATCGACTCGTCTCCCTCGTCAGGAAAGCCATACTGAGCCGACCTGTCCGGCATATCGACTGGAGGCGTCGACGTCGTAAGGCTCTCAAACGGTAATGCCGGGCTTGATGTCGTTCGTTTCCGTGCGGCTTCGAGAAATGACCCGCCCGGACCCCATCGAGGCATGGGCTGGTGTGGCGTAGAGAACGTCGAGGGCTCACCGATCTTGTCACTCGGCCTGCGGACAGGCACTGGCCGCCCAAAGACAGACTCAGGCTGATCACCGCCGGTGTCGTTCGTGTCCTCGTTGTGGTGCGCAGTCCCGGCTGCGTTGCTGGGTCCAGCGGTCTGCCCCAGTGACAGCAAGCTTGGCCGTCTCATTCTCCGAGACGCAGATCCCGAACCGGATGGCGATCCCGAGCTCGGCGGCGATACCTCCGTCCCCATGTCCCTCGTTGTTCCTTGTGCATACTGCTGTCCAGCCAGTCCGCCCGAGGTCGTCGTCGTCGGGGACGTCCCGAGCCCAAAGGCATTCATGCTAGTTGCAAACCTTCCGGGGGATCCAGCCATTGACGACGGCGCATGTTGCTGAGATGATCGAGGGCGTGCCGAGGTGCCGAACAGAGGCGAGCTGGGTCCTGAGCGGGTCGGAGAGCTAGCATGTTGATGGTGCTGGTGCTGCTGCTGGTGGTGATTCCCGCTGGCATTGATGGAAAGTCGAGACCGTGGCGACCGCGGCGATCCGGCCTGCATAGTGTTGTGAGGGTTGATGAGAGGTTGAAGTCTCGCTAGATAGTGTCATGCTTATTAGCGGTGTTGCGGTGGTGAGATGATGGGAGACTCGATCTCGAGCCCGGGCATCCTTTCAGTTCTCAGGTCTGCACGGGCAGGCTGAAGGTGCTCTTTGGGTGACAAGCTACGCAACCCGCCCTCTTGATGCTTTGAATCAAGTCGACCTGAACGAATGGAAACGTTTGATGGAACGGGGATGGCCGGTTCAAGGTCAGTCGAATGACGAAACGCGAATCCGGCACCGTTCAACTCGCCAACATTACCGCGACTCCGTCCATACTCTGTTACCACCTCATTTCTTGCCTGTAGCTTGACATCTTGGCCTCTTGGAAGCTCGAGTAGAGCTGCTACTGCCACTCAACTCATGATCACGAGGATACGATCTCGCGCACGACACGCATGACAATGCCGCTCCAGCCGCCGACGCGCCCACACTCGGCCAACCCCAATATCGCACTCAAGAAGGACGTCTTCCAGCGTCCCGGCAGCCCCGTCTCTTCCGGTCGGGCGTCAGGTCAAGCCTCGAACCATGTCGGAAGCTCATCTCTGAGCCAACCACCAAGGGGAGAAGCTGAATGGGACGACGCGTGGGATAGCAGTTCCGACAAGGAGGAGGAGCACGAGCGCGCCATTCCGTCGCGTTCGACAGGTGCCTCGACCGGCCCCATTGCGGCGGCGTCGCCGGCGGCCAAGGCGATATCTATCCGGCAGACGACGGAGGCACGGAGTCTAGAACGAAGCAATTCGCAGACGTCGACTACACCCGCGAGCTGGACGAGCTCGTTTCAGCACGTGTTGGTCTCGCCTTCGTCTGGTCCGCGGCCGGCACTGCCTAGCTCGAAGACCTACACTGAGGGAGCGGCCCCGCCTCCTCCTGGCACTGAGGCCCTACTCGCTGCTGCCGCGGGGAAGTCGCGCTCGTCGGCGGATGGCAGCTCCAGGCCGACACTGCCTGAAGGCGCATGGGAGATCATCGACTCGCCGAAGCTGGAAGAGGAGGACCCGGCCATGGAGGACTGTCCGCCGCTCAGGGCTGGCCCTGAAGCGGTCCGAGAGAACGTCGAGGATATCCTCAGGGGTAAGCACGGACTGAGCAGCGCGTGCGCAGTATCTGACGGTCAGACCCCCTGGTGCTGTTGAGCTGTTTGAGCCTGGACGGACCACCGACACCTGGGCCTGTTCGGCCAGATCCCGCATCATCTTTCCCCTTCTTGACATCTTCCACATCTTCTACCGCATCGTCCTCGCGTCACATCGACAGACCGTCGACGCCGTCCCGGCGGTCGACAGCGTCTCCCGTGGCTGTCAACGGCGGCGGATACTCGACTCCGAAGCGGGACCTGGGCAGGCAACGCAGTGTTCGCACTGAGCGGAGAAGAGACCAGTTCCTCAAAGCCTTGACAGGGCGGAAACAGGACACCACCTCAGTCGATATCGGTGCGTACAGTGATACCGCTAGACGGAGTCGTTCGTACTGATGCGGCTGCAGGTGCTCTGAGGAGCTTGGCGTGGTCAGGTATCCCAGACGAAGTCCGCCCAATAGCGTGGCAGCTGCTCTTAGTGAGTGACATATAGGGCCAGGATCGGACCGCTGCTGACTGAACAGAACTACCTCCCATCTCCTGTACAACCACGGCTAGCCACTCTGAACCGCAAGCGGAAAGAGTATTCCCAGCTGGTCGAACAATACTTCGGCCGCGGCCTGGCGTCTCTCGATCAACAGGTGAGCGCAATGAGCCTTAACTTCATGGCTCCGCTGAAATAGGCAGATCTGGCATCAGATCGAGATCGACGTGCCTCGTACGCGACCCGGCGTCCCGCTCTGGCAGTGCACGACAACCCAACGGGTGCGTTTGTCACAGTCACATGTGCCACGACTAAGTGCTGATGGTTTTTCAGTCGCTCGAGCGTGTGCTGTACGTCTGGGCCATCCGACACCCCGCCTCGGGCTACGTCCAAGGCATCAACGACCTCGTCACACCTTTCTTCGAGGTCTTCCTCAGCGCATACATTGGTGAGCGCGAAGAGCGATTCGGGGGTTGACAACGTAGATACGGAGCCCGAGCTATTTGACACGGCACACCTGCCCGACGGCGTCCTGGCCGCTATCGAAGCCGACTCGTTCTGGTGCTTGTCGAAACTGCTCGACGGGATCCAGGACAACTACATTTCCCATCAGCCCGGAATCCATCGCCTCGTCAACCGGATGAGCGAGCTTGTCAAGCGAATAGACTGTGGGTTGAGCACGAGGTGCGGAGAACCCGCTGATAGTGTTCAGCACCCCTCGCGCTGCACCTAGAGGATCAAGGCGTCGAGTTCATGCAGTTCGCGTTCAGGTGGATGAACTGCCTCCTCATGCGTGAGATGAGCGTGCGGTGTACCATCCGCATGTGGGACACGTATCTGGTGAGCCGTCGCTGGACATCCCTGCGAGGCGGTGCTGATCAACCAGGCCGAGGGGACCGATGCCTTCTCGCAATTCCATCTCTACGTCTGCTCGGCTCTGTTGACCAAGTACTCAGCCAAGCTCAAAGAGATGGACTTCCAGGTCGGTCTGCTCATTGAAGCTACTATGACACAGGGCTGAATACCCCTCAGGAGATCATCATGTTCCTACAGCGCCTGCCGACACAACAGTGGACAGACCACGACGTCGAGCTACTCCTCTCCGAGGCGTACGTCCTCAAATCAGTGTGGCAAGGCGCCGAGAACCACTTTGCCGGCCCTGGCAACGGTCCTACCTGGGGCAGCAGCTTCGGCATGCTGGGCAGATAGCCAATAAGCTCTGGCCGATCGATCTGCGCATGCATGTCAGATTGTCGGATACGTCGTCTGCGTAGCCTGCAGGAGATACGATCGGAAGAGGCCTTTCCCGCTCCGCCCCGGCTGTCTTTGGCCAGGGCAATCGGTCAGGGTCTGAGTTGTAGCCGGTGCGGTAGCTGGCGGCGCTTGAGTTGGCGGAGTTTGAATTCCACGTCACGAGTGTCCGGCTACTGCCGATCGATGGCCAGGCTGGGCCCGGCTTTTCGCCACGCCAAGATCCGAATTATCTACTCGGTCGACTCGATACTTGTCTTTCCTACTTCACACTCTATCCTTCACTCACTTTACCTCTCCCCCCAGACCACTGCAGTCGCCCAACATGTCTGCCTCAGAGCCTACCGTTGTCCCCTCTGCGAGCGTCCCGCTCCCGACTACCGCTAACGGCGGCACGGCCACCCCCAACATGCTGCGAGCGACAGGCAGCAGCTCCACGGGCGGCGGGTCCGGTACCTTTGGCGTCAAGACCGGTCTCGCTCAGATGCTCAAGGGCGGGTGAGTCTTCTCGTGCACGACATCATAGCGGGACTGACGGGTGGCAGTGTCATCATGGACGTCATGAACGTCGAGCAGGCCAAGATCGCCGAAGAGGCCGGTGCTTGTGCTGTGATGGCGCTTGGTAAGCCAGCCAGACCGGTGTGTGTGTGTAGCATATGTGCCGACAAATGCAGAGCGGATCCCCGCCAACATCCGCCGAGACGGCGGCGTCGCCCGAATGGTCAGTCGCCGCGTTCCCCGGCGTACAGCCAGGTGCTGACGAATCAGAGCGACCCCGGTATGATCAAGGAGATCATGAACGCCGTGTCCATCCCTGTCATGGCCAAGGTCAGGATCGGCCACTTCGTTGAGGCCCAGATCCTCCAGGCCGTCGGCGTCGACTACATCGATGCAAGTCTCTTCCATACGGTTGAGGTCAGCGCTGACGAGGGCAGGAGTCCGAGGTGTTGACGATGGCGGACGACGTGCACCACATTGGCAAGAACTCGTTCAAGGTGCCGTTTGTCTGTGGATGCAAGAACCTCGGCGAGGCTCTCCGACGTATCTCCGAGGGTGCCGCGTGGGTCCAGCCGACCTCGAGCGTGAGAGGCGTCTAGCTGACTCGGGCAGGATGATCCGGACCAAGGGCGAGGCCGGAACGGGCGACGTTGTCGAGGCCGTCAAGCACCAGCGAGCCGTCACCGCCGATATCCGCAAGGCGGCTGCCATGTCTGACGACGAGCTGTACGCGTTCGCCAAGGAGCTCTCGGTGCCGTACCACCTCCTGAAGGAGACCGCCCGGCTCAAGCGTCTGCCGGTTGTGTCCTTCGCTGCGGGCGGTGTCGCTACCCCTGCCGACGCCGCGCTCATGATGCAGCTCGGCTGTGACGGTGTCTTTGTCGGTTCCGGTATCTGTAAGCTGTCCAAAATCCCCGCTTAGAGCTGCGCTGACTATGTAGTCCTGTCTGGTGACCCGGCCAAGCGAGCGCGAGCGATCGTCCAGGCCGTGACGCACTACAACAACCCCTCTGTGCTCGCTGAGATCTCGACGGACATCGGAGAGGCCATGGTTGGCATCAGCACGTGAGTCGCACCCGGAGCACTTCGAACAAGGCTGACGAGGTAGCGCTGGCGAGCACGAGATCAAGGGCGGCAGGATGGCCGGTCGAGGCAACTAAGCCGTTTCAAGATATCGAGCATGGTCTTGTGTCTTCCACCCCAAAACACCAAAACTCAATCCGCGTTCAACAGCGCTTGTCTATACGGTACTCATATCAACATACTAGCACCTCCAATCAGCATGCAATCGGTTTGCGCCATAAGCTCGGCTCGGGCGGGCTGGGGTGGACCAGGTGGTGTTGAGAGAATCTGACTGCATTTACAACTTCGGCCGTTCTGTGCTTTTACGATCTACGACGCTATGAGTCCGGGCGGAGAGCTAGAAGGAACCTGTCCCGAGGCTACCGCCTCTCAGGACACTTTCTAAGTCTTCGCCTTGCCCTCCTCGGCGGCCCTGGCGGGGTCGCTGGCCGCAGACTCCTCCTTATCATCCAGCACATACTGCGCCGTCAGCTGCGCCCCAGTACATGACGGTCATGGCTTACGTTCAGGGCTAGAGCAGTTGGCAGGATGGAGCACAAGAGGATCATGACGGCGTAGAGGCAGAACAGTGGGGTGTCGACCGAGTCGTCGTCTGGTTGTAGACCGGTGAAGCTCAGTGCGCCGGTAGCCTGCAGTGTCAGCGGGAGGTACCCGGCACGCGGGCGCGGAGTGCTCCACGTACAGCAACGATAAAGAGCTTCAAGAACGCGCCGGCCATGACGACTGAAGGCGGTCAGCCACACAGACGCTCAGGCCGAAGAGAGGTACTTACACATCTTCTTGCGCTTGGAGCCCCCCTCGTATAGTCCGGGAGCCCAGACGACGACTGGGGAGGTGAGCCATCGGTGCCAATCCAGGCCGGGGGCGACGCGCTTACCGAGGATGTTCTTGCACCTAGGGTACTTCCAGCTGTTGAGGGTCAGCGTCGCTGGTGCAACTTATACCGGCCGGACACGCGACAGACTCACGAAAGGTCAGCGCAGAGCGCTACGATGATGAAGATCATCATGGCTATACAGAACACGGCGACGAAGACGGCTCCGCCCAGGTGCTTCGGGATGTTGGTCTCGTCTGCAGAGCGCTAGTGAGTACCTCTACGGCACTGCGTGGAGAGAAGACGCACTGACGTAGCCCGAGGCAGCGGGCGGGCTGAACGAGTCGTATACGCGCTGGTCGTTCCCGAGGTACAAGCCTGTCATGTCAGTCCCGCTCGCGGGCGGTGTCGTTTCACGGAACGCAGCGGACGAACCCATGACTTCGCGGTAGCAGTTCAGGTTCTCAATCAGGATCAGAATGTACACCACGAAGGGCTATGGGTCAGTAAAGGGGGTCAGAACAGGTGCCAGGCGTACCATGACGAGGGCGCCAACGGCAACGATCAGCCAGACCTTGCAGATCTTGATGAAGATGTCGCCGAGGGTGTCCTGGTTGAGCGGCATGGTGGTCGTGAGTCAGTAGAGCGGTTTCGTGGGTCAGCGCGTTTGTTGGGCTTGTGCGCCGCAGGTCAGTTGGTGGTTGTGCGTGCGCTGAGGGCTAGTGGTGAGCGTTGAGGAGGTGAGTACGGGACTTGGGTGAGTGAGGGTGATGGTAAAGGTGAGTGTCAAGGTCGCCACAGGTGTGAGTATGCTGCTTGAGATATACCATAGCCCCGGTTATGGGTTTCCAGGGGAAGGATGACACTGGCGTCAGAAACGCGTCAACCTTTCATGAGCTCGCGTCTCAAGTCAGTCTGGCAGCTACAGGAGGTCAAAGGACGCGTGTTTCAGCGGCACAGGATCTCGTTCCAGCGGAGCGATACGTCACGCCCGAGAAGCGCAGTGACGCTGCATGGTTTTCTGGCCTGGAGAAGCAGAGGACCAGGTCGCTGAATGAAGTAGGCGATTGTATGGCGGCGGATGAGCCCCGTCGGATGGTTGCGAGGCAGTACTGTCTCAGTCCGCGAGGCGGTACATTGTTGCAGGGTCTGAGTCACCGTTGTGAGACCTCAAGCTGCAGCATCATTGCCCTTTCTATACATGCGAAGAAACGAGAAGAGCGGAGTCAAGAAGTGAATAGACGAGTGAATGTTTATAACACCGGTGGATGAATCGGATATTCCCGCCTCGTGGCACCAGAATTCTCAGCCTCTCATCTCCACTTTCATCATCTCCTCCTGAGACATTATTAGTCTTTATCTTCCGACAACACCTTCTTCGCGTCGTTCCTCGCGACACTACAGTCACAGAGGAGCTACTCGAAACCAACCAAACAACAACAGCAATCATGGGTCAGCTTGTTCTGCCGTCGAGCACACCGAGATCACCTCGCTGAACTAGGTCTCTCCGTTATCCCGATCCTCACGACAACTTGATACATCTGCCTTCGCACATGTAGCGCCGAAAAAGAACAAGGGCCAAAAGATGGCCTTGACCGACTTCTTTGCCGACTCGGGTGCGTCCGTTGGTTCCCCGGTACGGCGACATCGCTGATCTTGCTAGCTCCGGTCGACTGGGCTGCCGAGGACATCCCGACGGCGCGTAAGTCTCCTCAAGCAACACACATGTGTGGACCGGGCTCATCCTCCTAGCCCAGCCTAAGGACCCGAACGCCGGCCCTAAGCGCGGCGAGGCGGGCTACCTCGACTCGATGCCCGACCGCAGCTCGAGGCGTGAGTCCAGTCCTTGTGTCTCGCACGGTGCTGGTCTGACAGGGCTGCAGCGGGCTTTGCAGGCGCGCCGCCGCCTTCTGCTAGGGACAATGTCCCTCTGCCGACCGCGCCGCCGTACACGGCTTTTGTCGGCAACTTGACATTTGAGACTGAGGAGGCGGACCTGAAGGAGTTCTTTGGTGACTTGAACCCGACGTCGGCCAGGCTCGTCAAGGAGGCAGGAACCGGCAAGGCCAAAGGGTTCGGGTACATCGAGTTCCCTTCTCTGGACAACCTCAAGGCTGCGCTCGACCGGTCCGGCACCCAGCTCCAGGGCCGTACGATCCGTGTTGGCGTCGCTGAGCCGCGTAAGTCGCTCCTGCGAGCTAGGGGTGATAGAGGCTGACCTGGTCAGCGTCGTCGGGACGAGGCGGGTTTGGGCCTTCGGCCGCGGAAGAGTCTAACCAGTGGCGACGATCGACTCCTTTGCCCGCGCGAGACGCGCCGGCGGGCGGACCCGGCGGTGCGCCCCGCCGCGGACCGTCGTTTGGCGCTCCGGGAGGGGGCGAGCCCGGCGTCGAGCGCGACTGGGGAGCGGCGCGCGGCGCCAAGTTCACGCCGTCGCCTTCGGCGACCACCGGCAGCGGCGGATTCGGCGGCCCGGGCGGCAGGACGCCGTCCGGTCCTGGCAGGGAACGAGACATGAACTTCTCGTCGGGAGCGGCAGACGAGGCGAGCGCGTGGAGAAGCAACAAGCCATTGGTCGAGGCCAAGCAGTCGCCCGCCGGCGGTCGGTCCGGCTTCCACAGCGAGGTCAGCAGCCCCGGCCTCGCCGACACCGAGACGACCGTGCGTCTTCTTGTCGTGGGATATCTGCAGGCCCGTCGCTGACATGGTAGTGGTCCCGTGGAACCAAGCTCAAGTCGCCTGCGCCGACCGAGCAGTCGACCGTGCCAAGAGCGGATGCGCCGACCGAGGAGCGTGACTGGAGCAGAGCGCGTAACCCGGCGAACCGTCAGACCACCGAGGGAGACAGTGAGTGGAACACAGCTCTGTGTTAAGGGGGGAACTTGCTGACGTGCTAGGCCCAGCTGCACCTCAGGAGCGGAAGCGGTTGCAGCTCGCTCCGCGAGCGTCCGGCGGCAGCGGTGGTGCCGAGACTGGTTCTCCTTCGGGCGGGTCGACCGCGCGGTCGTCGATCTTTGGCGGCGCGAAGCCGATCGACTCTGCGGCCAAGGAGGCCGAGGCGGCGAGCAAGATTCAGCAGCGGGACGCGGAGCGGCGCGAGGCGGCCAAGAAGGCCCGTGAGGACGAGGACCGCAAGGCGACGGATTTCGCAAAGGAGCGTGAGCGCGCTATCAAGGAATCGCTCGCCAAGGCCCAGGCCGAGCTCGGCGGCGCTCCCGCCGCCCCCGCCACCCCTGCCTCGTCAGGCGCCCAGCGCGGAGGCCGCGCCGGCGCCGGAGGCGCAAGGCCTGGCCCGCCCAGGCAGGCGTCGTCTACCGACCGTCAACATCCCGGGGGCAACAAGGCCGGCCGCGCCGGCGCGCCGGCCAAGGGCGAGGACGGCTTCGAGGTCGCGCGAGGAGGTGGACCACGCGGCGGTGCGTCGGCAGCACCCGCTGCTGCTGGCGCGGCCGCTGCGGGCGGAGCGCCCAAGAAGGACTCGAAGACCAAGCAGGGCTTCAGCTTTGCCGCGGCGATGCGCGAGGGTCTGATGGACGACTCGGCCGACGACTCGTCCAAGGCCGTCGACGAGGTCACCACCGGCGTCAAGGACGTCTCGGTCTAAACTCGCCAATGCGGGCAAGCAGCAGACGCATGGCGGTTGTGTACTTTGGGCTAGTGCAGCATGTGTTAAGGATGCATTTTGTTTGTGCAGTAGCATTAGAGCGGGGTCTACTGGCCGAAAGCCTGCTTGACGAACGTGATGCCGATCTTGGCGCCCTCCTCCTTGAACCCCTTCTCGCGGGGCTTGTTGTCGTCGCCTCGGACGGCGAAGCCGTGCACTGCCTCTGGGAACCGCTTGACAAGCACCTTGCTCTCTCCCAAGTTACCCTTGAGCAGCTCTTCGAACTGATCGTCAGCCTGGCCCCGGGGAAGGCGGCATTTACCTTGTCGAGCTGGTCCTCGGAGCACATGGCGTCCTTGGTGCCCTTGAGGACGGCGATAGGGGTAGACTTGATGTCCTTGAGGTCGTCCTCCGTCACGAACGACGGGTGGAACCCGACAGCCGCCTGGATCTTGACAGGCGAGTCGTCCCGTGCCAGGAGGTACGCCTGCAGACCGCTAAGCCGAGCGCAAGCGAGGCTTCACAACTGGTGCACACTCACGTATCGCGCGCCCCAGCAGAAGCCCACGACAGCGATGTTGCCCCTGTCTCAGCGTCAGCCATGACCACACGGTAGGACTGCAAGGACTCGCGTCGACGGGTCGGCCTTGACGGCCTTGACAAAGTTCTCGATCCGAGGACGAGCGACCGCCTCGCGGTTTGAAACGAGGAACGGCCCAAGGGCAGCCGTAGACTCGACCGTGTCCGCGACTTTACCCGTCAACTTGGTCTCTTCCTGCTGCTGGAGCGTAGGAGCGATCGCCTCCGTCCGTCAGCCTAAGCTTCAAGCGGACAGTGCACTGCTCAGGCCCACCTTCAGGTGCTTGACGTCGATGGCGGTGCCCTCGAAGACATCGGGAAGAAGCACTTTCCATCCGTTGTCCTTGGACGCCCACTCGTCCGCAACGAGCTGAGGTCGGTAAGCTCATCGTGTGCCATCTCAGCCTTGAGTCGGCGTACCTTGGTGTTGACGAGGTCCTACGCGGTGGGTTAGCGTGAAGGCTTAGATTATCCGCCGAACGGCTTACAATGCCAAAGATGTCCGGGATGAAGATGACCACTGACGGGTGTCAGTGTCGTTCGAGCTTACGCCTTGGGAGACACTGACCATCCTGCTTGCCCTCTCCGTCGCCCTTCGAGTTGGAGATGTACGTCCTCAGACCGTGGACGATCTCGATCTTGCCCAAAGGTTGGCCTTCGTGGATGTCTAAGGGGTGAGCGCAGTCCCGCTCCGATAGGTAGCGGTGGCATTGGACCCACGGCCGGTAACGCAGCACGACTTGATCTCGGTTTGCTCAGACATAGTGGTTGTTGATTGGTCAGTGTTTGTGCGAAAGCACTGCAAGTTGTAGAGGACGAGCAAGCCGGCTAGGACCTGGTTGGAACGATGACATCATGACCGGCTTCTCGTCCAAAGTTAGGCTAACTATAGATAACTACCGTGGCAAGTTCTCAGTCTCAGCGACAGAGCATCCCGATGCGCATTGTATAGAAGTGCAAGAACTGTACTGTTCGCGGGGCTGTGCCACCTTCAGATGGGCTGAGAGGAGTGTCCTCCGCACAGAACTCGACGACAAAAGGATCCCGCTGTCCTCTGCGTTTCGTCGGCAGAAAGGACCGTCCAAGTCGATGGCGCCTCTGGCTGATACATAGGGGCGGCGGCAGCGCCTGCATCCTCTGCATATCCCCTCCCTTCCTGAATTCATCTCAATGACACATCACACGGACCAAGGTAGCAGCAGGAACCCAGACGATACGCAACCGTCCAAAGAGGCGGAGCAGTCGAGCGCCTTCGCACCCGCTTCAATTGCCTCCAACGAGGATGTTAACTCGCAGGCTTCTGAGACGCAGCATCACGAGCTCGAGAAAGACGATAGGTGGCAGCGGAGGTACGAGCATGACCACAGCCACCAGTATAGGTCGCACGGAGCCACCCTCACTGGGTACATCAACAGCGCTAGGAAAGGTGTACGGTCCCTGCTCACGCGAGCCGGGGCCCACCTGACGGGCGGCCTTGTCGGTACAGTGGCCGACTGGACGCTTGGTCCAGCGCGTCCAGACGTGAAAGAGCTTCTTGAAGATCTCCGCTCTGCTGAGACTATCGCCAGATCGCCGAAATCGGGCGAGGGCTCTATGGACCAGCCTGAGGGATGTACGGTCACCGGGTACAACGATCCCGACCTCATGGCTCGCGTTCGTGCGCTGATTGCCTGGCCGAACGCCGCGGAGGAGCTCTTGTCAGAGGCCAACAGGACCGACATCGCGAACCTCGAAAGGGTAGCTCTGGCTGCAGGCAAATCACGCGAGATAGATCGTGCCCTGAGGCTCGCGGCCGCGAGCCAGCTGTCCGAGCTCCTCGGACAGTTCGAAGACTTGTACTCGAACCTCTCGTACGAACACCGAGCCGCCAACCTCGAGGATCTACTGGTTTCAATCGCGTCCGATGGAGCAAGCGGTATTACGAGCTGTTCGCGTGCCGCCAAGGCTCTCAAGCTGAACAACCTTCTTCCGGGATACGCACCGCTCACGGATCAGAGGAAGAAGGAGATTGAGTCCAGGGCATGGACCCAGGACCTGTGCGAGTACGCAAGTCGCGCTCTGGTATTCTGCGCCGCTTCGTATCTACCCCAACCTCTCAAGACCGTTTTTCAGATCGGAAGTGTCGTCCCGTGATTACGCCCCGCTAAGGGCGCTCTCATAGTTAGTCTGTACATGTTTTCACGGCTCTGATTTCTGACCGTACAGTTTGGCTTCTATGCGATCTATCATTCTCATCACAGTTTGTGCTGGTCTACTTACACGTTTCCGGGCAGTCATGGACCACGCGGATGGCAGTCCTGCCGATCTTGGAGCTGCAAAAGTCTGATGAACAGACGGGAGCCGCCTCCAGAGTTCGTCCCCCGGTTGCGCGAGGCGGTGATATGGCCACTAGGTGGCGAAACAGATACAGGTCATTGAGGCAGGCTTCTTCGACTGCTCCGAAAGGAGAGTGGTATGCCATGCGTTTCGTCTCGACAAAGGATACTGCATCATCTCTGCTGGGGCCGGTCAGCCCGTTGAGCAGCCTTGAAGCGTTTCGGGGACGTTCGAGTTGAATATCTCCTCCCACTCCTGGCTCTGCCTGTATCTGCCCCTCTTCGCCCGCCGTGATGGAACTTTTCACCGATTTACTGAGTACATTTGTAGGGTCCAGCTCCTCAACCACGGGCTTCCCAACCGGTACCCCGCCGCCACCCTACCCCTCAGAGGGGATGCTGAGCGGGCGCGCGCCTGACGCCCTCGCGCATGAGACGTACGAGCGAGACCACCGGGACTGGTACGTCCAGCACGGACCGACTCTTACGGGATACGTCAACAGCGCGAAGAAGGGCGTGCGGTCGTTGCTCACGTGGGGCGGCACCGACTTAACGGGTGGACTCTGTGGTCGAGTGGCCAATTGGACGCTTGGGCCCGCTCGACCAGATGTCACGAGACTTATCGATGACCTGAGGACAGCGACACTTGTCTCTGCAGGCTGGCCCGCCAGTGCCACAGAGGCGCATGGCCATGTCGCCAAGGGGTACGACGAGCCAGGTTTGCAGTCGCGCGTATCGGCTCTGTCGGCGTTTCCGGACAGCATGTCCGAGTTCTGGGACAAGTCGGAGCTGCGAGACGTGTATGCGCTGCAGCATGTGGCGAAGAGGTGTTCCCGCGACTTGGACGTCAAGAGCGCGCTGCGGGTCGCAGCGGCCAAGTCGTATTCGGACATTGTCTCACGATCACAATCCCAGTCATCGCCCGTCTTCACCGACGCTGGCAACTCAGGGTACAACTCGATCTCGGATCCGCTACAGTCGGATCTCAACAGCGGCCCAGGGCTCGCTCAGAGCAGATAAGACAGCGTGGCAAAGCTTACGGCTGTTCTGCCCGGATACACACCGCTCACTGATGAGAGGAAGAGACAGATTGAGACGGACGCGTGGCGCTCAGACCTCATTTCGTACGTTCCACGCACACTGGCATATTGCGCTTCGTCGATGCTTCCCGGTCCACTAGGGGCCTTGGGGACAGTCGCCAGTCTTGTCGCGTAGCTACATAGGTCACTCTACTTGTAGTCATGTATTCTGAGCTCTCCTGTGCAGCATTCGCCACCGGACTCTTTCGCTCTCTCTGGTCTTGCTGCTTGTGCTGGGTCCAGCCGTCAGCGCCGTGCAATCTCGTTCTGCCTCGTCGCGTCAAGGGAAGCGTGAGTGTCATTCGGGGATCCCTGGCAAAGGAGGGAGTAATCATCATTTCGGCGGCGAGAAAACTACATGTCACCACGAAAGTACACCGATATGTACATCATTCGTCACACATTCGGCCTCCTCCCGGAGACTCTGACTTGCCATCCCACCACAACCCGCACGATAAGCCTGTCATCCACCAATCACCTATCTCTCCAAGACAGCATAATAGACGCGGATGAGCTCTCCGACGACACGGAACACCTCGCAGCCGGCAACAAGCTTCGCGGAGATACTTGGCGAGATTCCCAGGGGTTCGGCCCAGGCCCCACCTCAGTCCACTTCCCGCCAATCACCATTTGGGTCAGAACCCAGGTCAGCCCTAAGCTTGAAGCCATCGAACCCCTCGCCAGCACGCCAACCGAAGAAGCTGCAGAAGACACGACCCCTTAAGTCTGATACTGCCGCCACCGCAAACGATCACTGGGATGACGTGACCAACACGCAGGTGTACTCTCGATCACCCTCCTACGCAGGCTCGGATGAGCTGGAGATGCAAGTGTCTGCCGGGTTCCGATTGAAGGCAACGCGCGAAGACGTCGCGTACGACGAGAAGCATTTCGGGAACACGTATACTGCCGGCTGGGCACGCGTACGGTCGACCATCCGCAACACGCTCTCGTCCATTCTGAGCCCGATATGTCCGGGACGGATGAACGGGTACCTCGACTCTGCTCTGACCGCCACGCTCGGTCTGCCGCACATCACGGCCGCAGAACTGAACGAGGCGGTACATGCCGAGCGGTTACGACCGGATCCGGAACGAACCCGGACTGCTTTGGCGAGGGCCGCTTCTTCGCCAACGGTGATCGACGACTACCTCGCCAGGTATGGTCACTACCACCTTCGGTACCTTGAGAATATCGCGGACAAGTATCCCGGGAAAGAGGGTTCTGCCGTCCGGAGCCGACTACGACACAATGTGGCGACGCGGATGGAGCGCGACCCTGACTGGACGCACAGCGTCTCTGTGTCTGACACGTTGAGTACCTGGGACAGCCACTGGGTACAGAACGGACCGAGGTTCACAAAGGCGAACCCTACTGCCGCAGACTACATTCAATATCTGCGTGAAAAAGCGGACTACCTCGAGTCCAACAGAAGGTCAGACATGGTGTCGCAGTTCATGACACCTTGCGATCCGGCCCAAGTTGAGGCGACGAGAGCGCAGGCAAGGCTGGAGGACACGCAGGAATGGGAGAGCCTTTCATTCGTCATGGGTGTTCCGATGCGTATGCTCGGTCTGGCAACGTCCATCCCGAGCATGGCGGCATCGTGGCTCATGAAAAGCGCGTAATGAGGCGCCAAATCGACTCCGATGTGATGCTGTACATACAGGACAATGCAGTAGATGTATAATGCGATCGCAGCTTTGCTGCAGTGCCTCCTTCCCGTATAGGAGATCCTTGCCCTTGAACCTTGGTTGAGCGCTCTGGTCTCGCCGTGCCCATGCTCACTCGCTCTTGAGCCCCATCTTCCGCCTGCTCTCGATCTCCGCATCGGTTGCCTGCACCATGGCCTTGACCCAATCGAGCAAGCTCCGCTCGAGAGTCTCTTCGTCTGCGCCACCCGACTGAGGAAGCAGGTATCCGCTGTATGCGAGCAGCGGTAGTCGCCGGAGGAATCGTCCTGCCAGGGTGTGCTTCTGCGCGCTTCGTCAGCAAGGCGGACGCATGGAGAAAGAAGTGGCTGACACTGCACGTGTACGCGAGGTCTCGGAGCTGCCGCCCGACCTGCGCTTGCCGCTCCGCTCTTCGCCTGTACTTCGCAGGTGACGACTTGGCCGCGTGGCCATTAGTCCTCTGGCTTGCTCCGGGACTAATAGCCAAGCCCATGGACGGGCCGGATCGCCATGCAGGAATCTCAGACTGCCTGATCATGCCCTTGTCCATGAGCTGCTTGAGCGACGTCGTCAGGATCCAGTAGATTGCCTCGGGCGGTGGGTAGTCGACGAATTCTTTGATGTCTGCGCGGTCGATGAAAGCGGGGTCTGCCTTGTTAGCGTAGAGAGCACTGTGCCCGATGCAGACGCCGCACCTATGGCCTCGGTGATATTCGATGTCGTGAGAACAAGCACGTTCTTCCTGGTCTTGAGCTTGTCGAGCTGCGTCAGGAGGGCGTTGACCACCTGCACCCGTGTTATCCTTGATCCTTGGATCTTGGAGGCCACATCGGCTCAGCTCACCCTGACTGCGTCTCCTGGCTCGTTCCCTCTCATAGCGGCTGTTCGAGCTGCCGTCAAGCTCTCCACCTCGTCTGCCAAAATCAACACCTGCCCCTGGCGCAAGTACGCACGACATACCGATCATGATTACGATGAACTGGGCATCGTCGGCCGCCATCTCCGTCACTTGGCTAAACAGCTTCTGGACGAGCTTGCCGCTCTCAGAGTACCATTTCGAGAACAGCGAATGCGAGTTGATCTCGACCAGCTTGCCCCCCTTGGGGAACCTGGAGATTCAGCCGACGGTTCGACCGCGTTTGTTGGAGAGACGTACGTTCTGGACATCCTGATGCAGAGTTTCTGAGCGAGAGCACGACACAAGCTCGTCTTTCCTGTTCCTGGTGGGCCATGCAGCAGGACCAGCCTGCGGCATGAGCGGCAGCAAGGCTGTGTTGCCCGTGGAAGAGACGCACCGGTTCCATGATACCAGATCTGGGTCGATCTCCATAGTTGAAAAGTGTATCGTTGCGCGGATGTACTGCAATAATCGAGCTTTCAGATTGTTCGAGTAGATTAGGCTGTACAGTTCAGTGACCTATGCCAGGGAAGTCTATCTGGGAGACCATCGTCTCCGCAATCGGCTCCAGCACATAGACTCACTTCTCCCAGAGACCGTCAATCTCGACGGACGGCAGATTCCGGATCGTAGCCGCTGGCACCTGCTGGTCGTCTTCGTCGTCTGCACGTTATCATCAGCAAAGGCCTTGGGTTGATCCTGGAGGGGCACCTACCGTCCAGAGTCGTTGTGAATGACTCAAGCTCCTCCATGCTGTCCACCGTGTAACAGTGAATGTGGAGGACCGCATGCGCAATGTCGACGACGTCCCGCTTGGGCACTATTGCATGTCAGCACGGCCACGCATTCGAGGCGGCTGGACATACCGCTCTCGGCGATTCGTATCCGCTCAACCCTGTCCGCGAGGACATGAACCGCTTGCCAGGCATCGTTCAGGTCTTCCTCCGTGACGAGCTCAGACTCGTTTTCCAGTATCCACCCGCGAACCTGAGTCGCGGTCCGGACTTGTTGTCCCACATGCCTGTCCGACTGCAGCAGCACCTCCACTGGGCACGTCAGTGCTGCGCCGCATCGCGTTTGTCGATTAGCTCACCATTGACCACGATCTGACTGTCCTCCTGAGCTTGGGTCTCGGCCTCCGAGTCGGTGTCATCGTCCATATCGTCGTCATCGTGGTTGACATCGACGACTTCTTCCTCCTCTGGACCCATGATGAGCGAGCTTGTGAGAAGCAGCGGGTCATCGCCGGCTTTGCTTAAACCTGGCACAGCCTTGCTCTTCTTGATCGCACTTTCGTCCGTGTCCAAGGAAGTCAGCGCAGAGCTGCTGGATCCAGAAGGGCAGAGGTTGTCCTGGCGCTTGACAGGCGACGTCGAGGCCGCTTTCTTCGCAGGGGAGCGAGTGGCCTTGCTGCCAGCCACCGGAGGGCTCGGGAACGTGTGCACCGGCATGGTGTCGAGGAAGTCGATGACGCGAACCACGATATGCGCTCTCAGAAAGACCAGTCACAAATCGGACGAGCGGCGGAAATCAAAATCACATTCCTGGAATCTCGACGCGTCTGCACCGAAAGTCACGGAACCAAACAAAGCTCGCCGACTGAAGGACAGGTAGCAGGCTCGTGCGCAGTATGCATCCGCGGTATGTAAGCTAAGGGGGTATACAAAGCCTATTCGATGTGCAGCGTCTCTGCTCGACACGGGGAGACGGGCAACATCGAACGGTAGGAACATAGTCGAAGGGAAAGTATGTCAGGAGCCGGAGTGACCAGAACAGACAGTCTAACAGTTGCAGCCGTAGTTCTGGGTGTTGTCCGAGTCGATTCTGATCGGATCAGGGTAGTCGGCGTATCTACCCAGTCAGCCATACTCCAATACAAAGCCCTGTTCACACGATGGAGTTCGTGCTGACGGGCCCGGGGGACTAGGCTTACAATTCCGTCTCTGCCTCCTGAGCGAGCGCATTCTTGGCAATGGTTTGGAATGCCTGCTCGACATTAATGGCCTCCTTGGCCGATGTCTCAAAGTAGGGAATGTTGCCCTTGGCCTGACACCACGTCATTGCCCTCTTCTGGGACACCTGTCGGTGCGTCAGCTCCGCACCGCAGGTGGGCCCTCGCGCGACGGCACTGACCATCCGCTTGGACTCCTCCATGTCGATCTTGTTGCCCAGGACGACGAAGGGGAAGTTCTCCGGGTCGTGAGGCGAGGCCTGGACGAGGAACTCGTCTCTCCACCCATCGAGCGCCTCAAAGCTCTTGCTCGAGTTGACGTCGTATACCAGCACGCAGCAGTCTGCTCCTCGGTAGAACGCCACGCCCAGCGACTGGAATCGTTCTTGCCCGGCAGTGTCCCAGAGCTGTGCGGGCGAGACGAGCGAAGCGAGTCGAGCGCGAGTGAACGTATAACGCGACAGGTGAGGACAAAGTGGAGATGGTCAAAGGAAGGGAAGCGCTGTCAGCTTGGACCACTACTGACCGGACGGTCGACTCACCTGCATGGTGACTACCCGGTCATCGACGACGAGCTCTCGAGTGAGGAAGTCGGCACCTGGACAGCTCGTCAGCCTCCGCTTCCTTCCTCGCAGCCGGCAAATCTCCTCCGCAACGCACCGATCGTCGCTTTGTACTGGTTGGAGAACCGTTTGTTGACATATTGGTTCATGAGCGAGGTCTTGCCGACACTGCGTTCCGTCAGCATCTTCCCCTCTGCGGCTCCACATCGTCCGGTCCCCCAAGACTGGGATAGAGCGGGCGAGATCTCCGCCCAGGCGGTATATCCAAGCTGCCATATTCCCTCTGTCCGCCGCCGACCCATGATCAAGTCCGGTGAATCGGCGTGTCCCTGCTGCTGCCTTGGTTGCGCCAGAGGACTGAACACAGGACAAAAACCCGTGCCATTCCTAGCCTATCTGCACTCACCCCGAGTCACCGAGGATGATAACCTGGTACATCAGCCACCCCGCCGGGGGACATGGGAACAAAGGGCCCACTCACCTTAAGGAGGACCTTCTTCCTAGACGCCATGATGATAGTGTTGCTCTACGATGCGGTACTGTCCAAGTATGCACGTCGAACGGGCAAGGAGTAGCTGTACGCTGTACGAGTGCACGAGCCGGATCCCGGTGGCCACGGCGTGCAGCGGGGGACACACCGGCGCGAGCTCCGCCGTCATCGATCCCCCCACTCGGGGTTTACCCAAATCGGTAATTCCCCTTGTCACTCCCCCACGTCATGCTCTCTAGTCAACTCGTCGTGATGTCTGTCTAGTTACCGGCAATTAGTCGTTGTTGTTGTTGTTGACGACAGCTTCCTTCGGACTCGCTTGCCTCAAGTAACACAGCAGTCATGGCCGAGGTCAAAGTGCAAGGAGCGCCAGAATGGCAGAACATCATCAAGGAACGGCTTATGGCCAAGCAGGCGGAATCAGAGGTTCACCGCGAGATGATTGATCAGTGTGAGTGCGCGTTTCGTCGCGCTGCCCCGCGCGCGCAGCGGAAAAGTAGTAGGACAGGGTTGACCTCTTGATAGATAAGCGACTTGCGAAAGTTGCTCGGGACTTGAAAGTCCGGAACAGGATGATGTTGCGGTCTGGCGTCGGCCCATCAGCCTCTGCAGACAGGTAAGCCCGAACGTCCACCACCCGGGAGTTGGGCTAACACCGGCAGGACACCGCCCCCGCTAATTGCCCACCTGGACGCCCAGCTGACCACCCTCCGTGCCGAACTGTCGACGCTGTATCGTACACAAGCTGCCGCACAGAACAAGCAGCTTAGCTTGGCGGACGCCTTGCGCGATAGGGATGAAGAGGTCCGGACTCTGCGGGAAGAAGTCCGTGTCCTGCGCGAGCAGAAGGAGGGGCTGGTCAGGCGAGAAGCAGACTGGAACGACCGCTGGCGTATGCGCGGCAAAGACCTCGAGGTGTGTTTTGCGCCCCATGGCAGGTTCTGTGCGATGGGCTCACGCAGGACAGACGCTCAACGACGAGCTGCTATCGCTCAACTTGGAGTATTCTGCCTTATCGGACAGGAACGCCGCGTTGCAGGCAGATAACGCGCAGCTGCTACAGCGCTGGCTCGACAAAATGAACCTCACGGCAGAAGAGATGAATGACGAGTTTGAGCGCGAGGCGGAGCACGGCGGCGGCGGGGCAAACGACAAGAAGACTTCAGCGCCGGGGCAGGATTTTCGCAAAGGCGGGAAGGGCACTTGAGCCACCGCTCGCCAGCCGCTTCCCGCTGTACAAGCCCCCCAGCCGCATCGACAGGACCCATACCCGCCGCGAGTCGTCCCCGCGCCCCATCATCCGCTGCTGAGTGGGAAGTCCTAGATGCCGACCAGACAGTCGTGCCTGCGGACAACGTCAAGGACGATACCAGCGGCGCCCAACCACATCCGACATCTCCGGAGCAGCAGGCCGCGAAGCGAGAAGAGCTACATGAGGGGTGGGATGACGAGGAGATATGGGACGTCCAGGACGCGGAACCTACACCTAGGACATAGCTGCAGCCTTTCTAGCTGTCAAGCATCGCGATGCGGTGCCTCGTAATCCAGATGAGACGGGTGACGTCTGATCAGATCAGATGTCTGTCCCCTTGCAAACAGCCATGATGCGATACTTCCGCGATCGCTACGCGTGACTAGTGCACCACGGAAGCCCGCTCGTTGCGAGCAATGGTTCTTCATTTCAGCTCATAGCGCATGCGCTGCTGGACAATGATTGATGAAGTGATCGGCGGTCGTGCATGCATGCATGCGTGCGGTGGTAGTTTAGCAAAAACAGATGCCCCGTTTAAATAGCAAAAGAAGAGGTCTACCTGGGAATCGAACCCAGCTTTCGGGAAGATATTGGATAATATCAGAATCCCACGTACTAACCGATATACGAGCGGACCAACGAAAATTTGTGATTTGGATAGTATATGTACCGTCACTCATTGTCCATTCTAGCCCCGTTCTAGCCCCTCACTTGCACCGTTTGGGTAAGTATCCCCCACCACGCAGTACGAATCTCGGCCAGCGCGCAGTCTATACATACACCTGAGATGCTAATGCTGTGGTCAAAGGAGCCTACTTGTCAAGAACGTATTTGTAGGGGTTGAGCAGTCCCTTGGGGTCGAAGAGCTTCTTAACCTTGCGCATGAGCTCGATCGACGTCTCGTTCTTCGAGTAGTGAATGTGCGGGGCTTTCATTAAGCCTGGCGAGTCAGCGGGCACAGCCATTCGCGGGGTATATAGGCTTACCGAGGCCGTGCTCGGCAGAAATGGATCCCTTCTCGGCGGCTATGTCGCGGTCAGCGAAAGCCAAGTTTGTTCCAAGGGGACGACTCACAGACGAGCTCGTAGATGTATGGCTCGATAATCTCCTCGAGGTCTGGCGAGTACTTGTCGGCAATGATGTTGATATGCAAATTACCGTCTCCCATGTGTCCGTACCCGACACATCCGCGGATTCTGCCGTCCTTCGATCCGTCGCCCTCGAGGACGCCGCGTTCCCTGAGCCGCTCGCGCATCTTCTCCACGAGCGAGTACATCTTGGACACGGGTACCGACAGGTCGTACTTGTACACCGAGCCGGCTTTCCCGCACGCCTCGGGCAGCAGTTCTCGGAGCGACCAGATGGACGCGAACTGCGTCTGGTCCTGCGACAGAACGCCGTCGAGCACAAGCTCCTCCGTCATCAGGTGTTCCAGCAGGTCGGACAGTTTCTGCATTGCGCGCGTCAGCGCGCACCCTGATGCAAGGAGCTGGGAGAGAACTCGCCTCCTGGTCGTGGTCGGCGTTGCTGCCGCCCGTCTCGATCAGGCAGTAGAACTCGCCCTCCTGGTCAAACACCTTCTTCGCCCCGCCAAAGTTCTCCTCAAAGTGGTGCTGCACCACCGCGAACTGGTCCGTCAGCAGAAGCTCGCTAGACTTGTGGGATTAAGACCCACGCCCTGCTTGTCGAAGAACTCGAAGGCCGAGAGGATCTCGCCGAGCTTGCTCTTGGCCTCGCCGAAGACCTTCTGCACGGCCTCGTACGATGGCAGCGAGAACACGGCTACGTTCATCGCTGTTGGTCGCTTGGGGCACAGAATCGAGATGGCAGTGATGATGCCGATCGTTCCCTCCGAACCAATGAACAGCTGTTTGATATCGAAGCCTGATGGTCAGCAGAGCGCCTTCCCGTCGTCGCCGGACATACCGGTGTTGTCCTTGCGGAGGGTGCCGAGGCCGTCCCAGATAGTACCGTCGGGGAGCACGACCTCAAGGCCGAGGACTGTACCGTGCAAGCTGCCGTACCGCAGGAGACGCAAACCACCCGCGTTCGTAGCCACGACTCCGCCGACATGGCACGAGCCCTTGGCGCCCAGGTCCAGAGGGAAGATGTACCCCCGCTCGCCGACGTAGTGGTCCGCTGTCTCGAGAATGACGCCAGAGTCGGCGACCAGTGTGCCCGATACGGGGTCGAATGACCGCACCTGGTTCAGGTTCGCCAGCGAAAGGATGATCTCGTCGTGCACCGGGGTCGATCCGCCTATGGGTTTAGCTATGCCTTGAACGAGGAGGGCCTTCGGCCCCGCTGGGACATACCGACGAGGCCGGTGTTGCCGCCCTGGGGAACGACCGCAAGATCATTGTCGTAGCAGTACTTCATGACCTTGCTGACTTCCTCGGTCGTCTTTGGCTTGACGACGATCGGGCCCTTGCCCTTGTACTTGTTCATCCAGTCGACATTGAACGGCACGAGGTCGTCGGCCGTCGCCGACCCGTCGATCGTGGACAGCAACGACGCCTCGGACGAGAGCAGAGCACGCAGGTTCTTGATGTGGTCTTCGCTCGGCTTGGTGAATGCCGAGGACCGATCCGGAATCGAGCCGCCGTGCCGGATCGACTGGGAACATAGCACCAGGCTGCTTGGCGGCGAGCTCATCGTTGGCCGCGACGCCGATGCCCGCAGCGGCATCGCCGCCCGTCGTGACAGCGCGCGAGGTAGTGCTCGAGCCAGATTTCTAGGCGCAGACATGCTGAACAGCTAGACGACTAATTGGAGAAAATCAATGAGTCAAAGTAATATCGGCGCGTCACCGAAAACAATTGCTCTGGCCAAGATTGTATTCGGCCGGCCGTCGGGAGTTACCGATCACGCCACGGTGCCATAAGCTAACCAGCAGGCACTCGCTCGTTACCGACGCCAATCGTGCTTCGACTTATCCGAATCGCCGCTTGCTTTGGGGTGGGCTGCTGCGTGCTGGGCCCCGGACTGAGAGAAGCGCCAGTCAGCTTTGTGCTCACTCCACTACAACACCTCTCGTGCCGACAACGGTAGCCCAGTGATCCTGGACATGAAGGCGCAGCCTGTGGGCCTGACCTCACCTTCCAGACGCGCGATCCGCGCCGACTCAAATCTCGCAATCAACGGCTCAAGGGCGAAGGGTATAACGTTACAACAATTGACTGACAGTTACTACAGCTGACCTATCTGAGGGGTCTGCATGGACTCAAAGCAGCTGCCAGAGACCCTTGACGCTATCGGTCCCGACCGTTGCCGCTTCTGATGCCCCAGGGTGTCTGGTCGTTTCCGACCCGCCGAATGACCATTTGTGACCGGAACCACTTCTTCCCTTCTGCGGTTCGGATCGGCTTGGCGCGGTTCAGTTCTCGCTCGAGCTCCTCGAGGGTCCGGAACCTCTCGTGGTACCAGCTCATCAGTGCGTCCTCCTCCGACTGTTGGGCGGTCTTGTGCATGAGTGAGGGCACAGCCGGGCGTACTGGCGGGGTCTGAGGCAGTGGCGCCATGACGAGCCGGTCTGGACCTGTGATCGGCGGGGTCAGAATGTGAGGTGATGCCCCCGGGCTAAGGACGACTGAGCGAGGGGCCAACCGGTAGCCCGGCTTCAGTTCCCGCAGCTCGGCTGCAGCATTGGCGATATCGAACTCTACGTCGTACAGCAGCTCGGCGGCCGACAGCCTTCTGGACGGCGGCGCGGGTGCGAGTGAGCTGGGTCGGACTGGTCCGGGTGCGGAGTACTGTCCGGCGGCCCCAGCGAGCTTCGTCGCCGCCGCTGTCGGCGGAGCGGGGCGGCAGATGTGCTGGTCCCAGCAGCCGCCTAGCCATCGTAGAGCGAAATCGGCCGACTGCACTTCGGAACCGGATGCTTCGGCTGCAGCGGCGAAGGCGTTGTACTGCACGTTCAGCGCCTGACGGTACGCCTCTAAGCGAAGGCGACAGAGATGGCACAAGCGCTGCGGCGAGAAACTGTGTTTCCGGAGCTTGCAGACGTGGCACAGAACCAGGCCCTCGAGGGTATAGAACTCGCGGCGGCCTGTCACATGAGCGCTCGCCGGCGTGGTGTGAGTGACGTAGGCAGGTGCTCACCGTCAGGAAGGATGACCCGCATTGGGGCGCTGCACACTTCCACATCGTACCGCAGGTCGTCAAAGTCTTCAGATGCCGGATGGCTCATGATCGGTGGGGGAAAGATGAGTGGGTCTGCCGGAGTGAGCCGGTCAAGTTGGGAAGGGTGAACATGGAGAACGAGGAGGCGCAGCCGGGTGACCGTTATGACGGCGACGGTTGGCGGTCTGTGCGGCAGCGAGGTGGGGTTGAAATACCCGCCACCTGTCAGACCTGCCATTGCAAGATAACCCTGTTACATGCAGATGATACAAATGTGATAACCGCCTAATCGCCCCTGTACGGCTCCCAGAAGATGCGGTTCCCTTCCGAATCAAAGCCCGAGTTGCCGACGTGCAGCTGGCCAATGAAGATGTCCACCGGCTCGGGCTTCATCTCCTTGAAGTGGGGCTAAGGAGTCAGCCAAATGGACAGGCACGCTTGTCCATGCGACTCACTTGGCGCTTCTCGGCCTGCCAGTGGACGTAAACCCAACGAAGACTGCCCTCAAGCGGAGTGCCCTTGCTCCAGTCCCGCACGGGCTCGAATCGCTCGCGCCAGACCGCGTCCTTGCGGTACAAGAACCTCCGCCACTTTGGCCGGTCCTCAAGCGCGAGATCGTGCGAGTCGTACCAGTTGCCGTAGATGACGTTGAACCACATCGGCAGACCTTCCGGCCAGTCCTCGTACAGCGCCTGATGCACAATCACCTCTTTCTCAAACCCGTCGTCGGTGAATGTTGGCCTGGGGAAGTGCCCAAGAGGGTGGGACAGCGCGTGCGCGACAGCTTTGGAAATTGAGTGGCCGTCAGGACTCCGCGGCATGATCGGCAGTTGCAGCACGCCCGCTGCTGACGAGGTGATCACCAGGTCCTGTTGCGCAGCCTGCACAGGGGCCATGCCTTCCGGGATCAGGAAGTTGATATCTGGCTCGCCGACCATGAAGGACGAGTACTCGGCTTCCTCTGCGCAGGTCAGACACATGTCGCAGTGACACGGGGAGCTTACCGATGCAAGGGTCTGGCCGCGTGAGACGATCAAAGTGGTCGAAGCTGCGGAAGTACTCCCATCGAAGGAACTTCTCCTCGGTCGACTGGCTGTTCTTGACGAGCGAGAGGTGCCCCCGCAGGAAGATCATCTGCTTGCCGCCGGGTTCGAGTCCGTTCGTCGTCGTCATGATGTCGTAGTCGGGCAGTAGGTCCCATGGTACTGGCTGAGTCAGTTGCTGGTCCTGAACAGACATGCTCATTCACGCACAGGTGGTGTCAAGGCTGAGATGTACTATCAGCCGAGCTTTATGTTTCGCCAGCAAAGGAGGACTCACTCTCCCATCATGGTGTCCATGTCGCACCAGCCCCAGAACGGCGACCGTGGGTTCACGTAGTCCTGGAACACCCATCCTCGCAAGATTGGGAAGTACTGCTGAGGAGCCTGGCCGAAGTAAGCCCGCGTTTCAGGCATGTGACTCCTTGCTTACCGGAACATTCTTCATGAGCATCAACTTGGCGAGCATCTTCAAGCTCTGCGGCTTTGTGCATCCGCCCCATGTGCCGCACAGGTAGTCGATGTGTTTCTGCCAGACTGTTCATGTCAGCATGACCCTCTCTCAATCACTATCTGGCGCTCAGGCTCACACTCCTCTTCCGAAAAGCACACGCTCTGACCCAGTCAGCCTATTGAATATACGCTGTTGGTGTATCCGACTGACCCTGATGGTCGGACACCCCCCACTGTATGGTTCCAGGTCGATGCAGTTATCTCCGTGCTGGACCATGACCAGGTCGACGTTCTTCTGCCGCTTCATGCTTTCGAAGAAGTACTTTGCGACCGTCTGGAACTTTCTGCCGGAGAAGATAACGATCATGGTCGAGTGCAGGGCGTCGTTCCGCCCGAGCTGCTCCATCCGTGCGGTTTCGACGCGGTTGAGCCATACCCGCTCAGTTGGTGGGCGAGCAGGTAACGCATCGCCGAACGAGAACGACCCCGGGCGAAGGGTCAGAGCGGTGGCAGAAGACGATACGCTCGACCATGATGACCAAGGCGGGGGGCTGTCGGAGTGGTATACGCTGAAGAAGAACACCCCGACGCAGATCAAGACGGCGCCCCAGACGAGCTTGAAGCGCGTGGAGACCGCGGTCCCGCCGCTGAGCCGCTCCAAGACCGAGGGCGACCTCATCGGCAGTGTCGCTCTCGCCTGACTTCCTAGACTTGGTTGAATAGGAGGCGACCAGATCCAGAATCCGGTTGAAAAGCCGACCGGAGATTGAAAGTCTAGCGATCTGCAGCCGAACATGCCGCGGGACCTGGCACGCGTCGTGCCTGCGGAAGTGGTTCGGGGTTTAAACTGTTGGGAGGATGGTAGGCATGCAGCATGCATGCATAGTGGACAGGCGCGAGGCTAGTAAAGATGTCAATTATACATATGGTTTGGTCTTTAGTGTTCTATGTCATGTACAACTAAGCGTGAAGATTCGTGATGTGTTTATAGCGGGGTTCAGGGGTCGACTATCTGCAAGACACCCTGCCCATAGCGGAGGAGATGGAGACTCGACGGTCGTAGGACGCCCGCCTGTCTGCGCAGCCTCTCCGTTCGGGCGCGTGGCTCCTTCTGCGCTGCTGCTCGAAAGGCCAGGTTCCCGTCCACTCGGTCGACGACATGGTGCTCGCGGTGTCGACCGAGATTGAGTTCTCTCGTGACAGGTGAGCGGACGAAAGGCCCTCGCTAGCAGAAGACAGGTACGATGCGAAGCTTGGTCGCTGTGGTCTGTCTCGCCAGTAAGGCGTTGAGCTGAGGGTGCCCTGGAAGCACGACGCGGTGGACTCGTATGACGAAGCGAGCACGTCGACAGCGGCGGTCGGGCTCCGGTAGTCAAAGTACGAGGAGCGGATTGAAGAAGGCGAGACGCCAAGCGAGTAGCCAGCCGCGAAGGGCGAGTACAGGCGGGAGATTGAAGGCGACGATGATGACGAGGCGACATATGCCGGGGTGTCCATCTTGGCGTGGTACGACAGTCGAGGGCAGGGCGGCGGCGTGCGGTACTCGTCGTTGTGCGCTGCCAGCGCAGACGGGGGGATGTCCAGGCCGAACGCGAGCGGGCCGGCATCCGCCTCGGGCTCGCTCACAAGAGACGACCCGCTGATTGGCTCGTCCTCCGGGTCGATGAACATGAGGTCTTCGGGGAGCAGGAACTCGATCTCGTCGCATGAGGGGGTGGGCGAAGCCGGCGTTGCGTGGTCTGCTGCGCGGGCGTGAACCGAGGCGACAGGCGAGGAAGGAACGGACTGCTGGAAGGTGGACTGCGATTGCGATCGCTTTGGGATGACCGAGCGAAGGACGGTCGGGCCGGTCGTCACAGCCAGCGGGCGTGGCAGAGCTGACCTCAGTGTCAGCAACGGTGTATCACTGTCGAGCTGAGAGAGCACTCACATTTAGGGGACACAGGCGCCTCGACCACGGCAGGCGGGCACTGCTTGACAGTGGGAGGCTGCTTCGAGGGGCCTGCACATGCGGGGGGGTACTCGTGAGACCTCGAGCGCTGCTTGCGGAAGTTGAGGCCGAAGATCATGGTGCCAAGAGGACTGGGTGTGGTCGAGAGGGCAGAGAGGCTTCCGGCAGACTGAGAGATGGCTGGTCGTTGCAGGGGTGAGTGAGCGCATACCTCGGACTTGGGAGTCGCTTTATATGTGAGCGCTTGTCCGGGCGATACCCGGATGTCGGGGGCGCACCCACGTAACGAGCGACACCGAGCGATGATTCATGCCGAAGCGGGCGTAGAACGATTGGGAACAGAAGCTCCGGACCGACGATCAATCTAGGGACACCGGGCGCCGTTCTGCCGAATGAGCCAGCTGGGCGCAACGCCCCCAGCTGGAGGGCGGTCAGTCGCGCGACTGGCAGCTGCCGGTCCAGGCGAAATGAGCACGGTTGTCTCAGATGCATCCGTGAGCCGAGGAGTTGATGAAAGCCGCGAACGACGGAGGGCATGACAGCGACGGCCCCACGCAGACGCCGGGTGTATAGAATCCCTTAAGACGGGCCGACGCCTCCAATGTCTCACGGGTCAATCTCGTGTGCCGAGATTGCGCGAGCTGAAACATGGGTCACGCGTGGTGTCCGAGGTTCAAATGCCGTATCCTCCCGGTCTTCCGGTCTCCTGGCTTGTCCCACAGGGCATGCATGCAGGGATCACCCGGCTTCCAGACCGGGATGACCTGATTCGTCCCTCAAATGCAAGGCACCCATCGGAACATTGGTCTCAGCCCATCAGACGCGCGCTCACAAACGCGTCCTGACGATCACTGGTGCACCCTTGTTGGAACGCGTTCGGCCCGTTTGTACCAGTTCAGCGGTGACACCGCTGTCTCGGTGCACCCATGCGTTACAACGCCTATCTTCATGTGTGCCGGAGTTGCATCTGCGGCAAGCCGTGAAAGGCAAGAGAACCGGATACATGCATGGACATCACCGAGCTCCGACCATTGCCGATGGACATGGGATCTGCAATCTCCGGTCCGCCGAGACACCTTCTGCTGCACCCAGCAACAGCGCACGGCTCCGTGCCCGAGCGCGACGAGCAGCGGCCTTGCTGTAGTCGCAGCGTCATGTCCCAGAGGTGCTGACGCATGCACTCGGACATCCAACGGCCTGATCGCCTGGAATGCCGGTGGAAACCTTAATATTGCCAGATGCGGCGGGAAGACGCGTTGTGCCATGTTTCAGACGCCTGAAGCGTGCGGCTCGGACCCTGGTACGCTGACTGATCAGGTCTGACCGATTCCGGTGACGCACTCCACGCGTGCATGCTCTGGATCACAGTCGTCGACAGTCTCATGCATAGAACACGTGGGACACTTCGCAGCGAACCTTGGAATGCAGAATTGAAAGACGCGTCCTGAGCGATCGAGTCCCGCTTTTAGTTCCGTGTCGATCACTTTGGTGGCGTTCCAGGCCCGGCCCGCCAAGCGCGACGCGCTCTCCTGCTGTCGCTTGAACAATTGTCCTGGCCTGGTGTTCGGAGCTTTGAGTGCATGCTTTATGCATCGTATCGGAATTAATTAGCGGCAAGGAGTCTGGCCAGACCCGTCCCGAACGATCGGTTCATCCCCTTCTATCTCCATGATCATACAATCACCGAACGGCCCGGGTCGCGTCCCGCGGCAATTTCCTCCCTGTAATGATCGTTCGGCGAAAAGCCGTGATCGAGATGTGTCGGGTCGGACGAGTCATCATTATCATCATCGGAGCCGGCGGCGGCACTTTTCCGCCGAAGCAGCTCGACATGTTCCTCCTCGTCTCCGGACCTTGATGCCGGTTGGCTCGGTGCGTCTCGCAGCTTTGCCGCGAGATATACGGAGGGAATGGAGAAAAGCGCAAAAACGATCCACACGAGGTACCGTCCCGGAGAGTACGGCGACTGGAATGTGGTTGACAAGGAGAAGAACCAGCTGTGAGGAGCGTCAGCGAGGTGATTCGATACCGGTCGGTCCGAGCCGTGCTGACCTGATGATAAACGGTCCGACCGCCCGGCCAACAGACTAAGGCGTCAGCACGCCCAGTATGTTTCGAGATACGCGGTTGTTGCGCACTCACCGCTGCGCAGAATGTGAGCGAGTTGGCCATGGCAACGTGCTCTGGACCAGGCACAATCTCGAACACGACAGTGTCAAGCAGACTAGTCTCGTCAGACTTGTTCAGGGCTGACTTGACCACTCACGTGCTCGCAAAGTCGCCTACGCGGCGCAAGACCATCTGCACGCTGAGAACCAAGATGGTCATCCACCCTAACGAGGCACCTTCCGTGCTGTGGCAGTACCACATGATTGGGAAGAAGATGACTGCTGCGGGATAGGCCAATAGGCAGATCTTGAGGCAGAGCGCTTCGGGGATGGCACGGTGCATCACCGGGAAGATGAAGATGGTCATCATGATGGACAGGACCGCTGCGACCGCCAGCACGACGCCGATCGTCTGCGTCTGTGAACCAGTCAGCGCGCTGTGTCCAGGGCATCAGGGGAAGAAGCTCACGTCGAGTTCCAGTCCGCCTAGGTCTTTGCTAGTGAAGGCGAACAGGGGGAACAAGGCTTCCCAGCAGAACATGACAGAATTGTTCACTTGAGATTCAGCTCGTTACGACCTCGATCGCGTTGCACAGCCCGTACTCACAGCCGTACAGAACCAGCATCCGCTGGAATGGCTTGTACATGAGCAGACTATTGGAAGCCCTGTTGGCACCTTTGTCGGACCCGTTCCGACCGGCAGTCTTCCGCATAGATGGGGGAAGTGTCTGCCGCGTCAGCTCAGCCAACGAGCGGGACGTGCCACTTGCGGCTTACCTCAGGGGTATATATGTATGAGCAGACGAAGGCGGCAACTCCGGTCGCACCAGATACGATGGCAGGCAATAGGTACGGTAGTCGATGGAAGAGCTCGAAGGAAGGAGGGAGGATACGAGGAACAGGTTTCGCCAAGAATCCTCCTACTAGCGGCCTGCCTCTGTCAGACCGCGCCGTGGGCAAGGGTGTGCATGGACTGACCCAAGTGTCACGCCGACGGTAAGAGAAGGGGAAAACACCGCGAATCCTGAAGAAAGTGTCACCCCGCCCGCCTGAACTGCACAGACATATTGAACTTACCCTTGACGCGGTTCGACTTGTCACACATCTCTCCAATCATTGTCCGTGATAGTACACCGCAACCTGCGAGAAGTCCCACTGCGGGCTGTCAGCGTCTGCTAAGCTAAGCTCTTTGCGTCAAAGGTGACTCACAGCATCCTCGCATGACGATTGCCACGCCTACGCTTTGCACAAAGCCGAAACAGACGGCAAAGATGCCCCAGAAGAAGAGGCAACCCAAGAACACTGGTCTTCGTCCGAGTCTGTCGGCGAGAGGCGCATATATTGGCGCGGTGATGGCTTCGCAGCACATTAGTGCCGACTCCTGCACGTGTCAGAGCATGCTCTTGGGCATTCGATTGCGCGCACTGACCGCCATGGACGACCACACGCCGACTTTCTCCTCGGGCACACCAAAGTCATGCACCATCTGATTGATGTATGGGAAGATGACGCTGAAGATGAGTCCCTCCGACAGCCGCGCGACGATGAGCGGCATCATCTTCATGTATGGGAGAGGAGTCTCTCCGCTCGGTCTGTCCGCGTGTCGGAGGTCCTGGCCGCTGGTTTTCTCGAAATACGCCGTGCGGGGCTGGGGGTGACCATGAGGTGTGGTCGGCACAGAGGGATACGCCGGGCCGTCTTCGAAAGCCGATTCGTCAACCGAGCCCATGCCTGGCCTGTCTGGCATCGGCGAAGGTACGCGATGGAACAGCGTATCGGTGTTGACTGCTTCGAATTCAGACGCTCTACGAGCCTTGAGACCCGATCCACGAAGACCATGATTGAGCGATGCCGGGGTCGTCGAAGGCCCTGCCCCAGCATGCTTGTCCGCAGGTAATGTCATCGTCCTTCTGCTGCTGACCCGCTTGGCAGCGGTGGAGGCGACACAAAGATCGGCGTGCGCCGCGGTCCAGCTGATTCGAGGTTCGGCTCTACCGCTCAGGGAAAGGTCATCCCTCCTCGCTGGCCGCTCACGGGATGTGTGTGACCTCGGCTCAAGCCAGTGAGAACCCGATGACAGAAGCTCTGTAGCGTGTGTGAGAGTGTGTGTCTTCCCTGTGTGTCTCGGTATTCGCCGGCGCGGAGGTGTCGAAAATTCGGA
Source organism: Cutaneotrichosporon sp. M94-02A (assembly GCA_037040355.1). Lineage (NCBI taxonomy): Eukaryota > Fungi > Basidiomycota > Tremellomycetes > Trichosporonales > Trichosporonaceae > Cutaneotrichosporon > Cutaneotrichosporon sp. M94-02A. The sequence continues at coordinate 132,065 of JAXQGU010000071.1, forward strand.
CCCGAACTGGGGCTCCGCCGGAACCCTAGATCCGTCGATGGATGCCCTGAATAGCCCGATCTGTGGCAGCCAGGCAGTGTGGAGAGGTCAGATCGGAGGGGGTGAGGGGGTCAGGGGTATAATACAAGCAAGTATCGGCCTATACATGCAGTCGACCAATACCAAATCTTATCTGGCAGGGTCTTAGGACGCTGATTTCCCCAGCAAGCTTGAGGGTGTCTTCATCCCTCGACATCTTGATCAGAGTCACTCAGTCCTAGAGCGCTCTGCACAGCAGGGTGCCGCTCCAGATTAGCGATCTTGACCCGAATGAGTTCCAAGCCGCGTGTCACTTTGTGCAGGTGATTACCGTCGTGATCCATCAGCGTCTCGATATCTTCCGGGTCTCCGTCGGCGGCGGCCAGCAGGGACCATTCGAACAGTTCATTCTTGAAGTTCTCCGAGATGGGTACCCTCGAGCGGGACGATGTATTGTCAGAGCTTCTGTCTGAGACTGTAACCGGATGGTCCAGACTATTGGTATACTCCTGACCTTTGATGTACAGTTGCTGCAATGTGACGAGGTCCGCGAGTAGCCCGATGGTAGCTTCCCTCTCTTGGTTCTGCTCGTATAAGGTCCCGTACGGGATGGGCTCTAGATTGTCAACTGGGTGAGTGAGTTCACCCAACGACCACTCCCTGAGATGGTCTCCTGTCTGCGCGTAAGGCTGGGACTGCCGCGTCCTATAAGGATTCGCGACCAGGTCCGACACGCCCCTACGGCCCCAGCCGGAAATCATGGGATCCTCCCTCACGTACGATCGCAGGGCTGCCGGCGAAGCATTTGAAAGTTCCGAGCTTTCTCCTGTGTAGCTGTCCATATCCTGAGGTATCGCTGTGGTTGTCACAAATCACCGGATGTGGGTCCCGTGCTTGCTGCGCTGTGTCAAGTGAAGTCGATACAGTCGAAACTTGAGTTGATGATACGATACTGAAAGCGGCTGTAGTCACTTCACCCTTCTTGGGTCCGCATAGAGAAAGGCGGAAGATCAGGAGAACACTCGATGCCGAGCTCGGTTCCCTATCGACAAAAGAAAGCAGGGCATCCTTTCGAGCGTTCACACCCAGATACAGACCACGTCGCCTGTCCCGAGGCAGCTTGGCAGAGTCTGAGACACCAATCAAAGGGGCAACGGGTGTCTATCATGAAGGGATTGTCCCGTGGAGCGAGAACAGACGATCCCGGAGGGCACTACCACTCCCATCCTAAGGGTCGGCACGCCCTAGCGAGCGGGGGAAGGCGGCACCATTTTGGATAGAAGGCCTGCTGCCATCACCTGTTAACGCATTCTCGAGCGACCTCGATTCCGTCCATACATAGCTTGCATAACGTACAGAAAATGGTCGCTGGCATTTCCTCTGAGTCGATGCTTTACAGAGTTCATCCACCAGGAGCGTCAATGACGATGGCCATGCATGCTTGTACCCCAGAATTCACAGCACGGCTGACCCCTGTGCCTCTAGTACTGTAGCTATCGCAGGCCCACATACTGTATGTACTCTACAGCAGGCAGACGCAGAGCTCAGAATTCGGTACTCATATCTGAGTCGTTGTCGGAATCGTACTCAATGGGCCCGGAGGGGGTTGTCTCTTCGAGCTCGCGGATCTCATGCTCCAGGTTCCAGATATTCTGGTACGCCTCCTCCAGTATCACCTGCCAGTTCTCGGCAATGTTCGTCGTCGGTTGGAGCTGACTGCCGGGATGCTGCTTACTGAGATCGATAGTCGTATCCAGAGCAGATCTATAAGAATTGAGACAACTTGCTTGCTTGGTATTGATCGCCACGAGCTTGAGCTCTCCTTCAAGGCCCATCTGACATGAGGTCTCAATTGCGTGTAGGGTGCTGCCGATGTGATCATGATTCAAAAGCACGTTGCCTAGTCCGGCAAAAATGGTCTCTACCAGGTCGAACTGCCTCATCTTCCATTTCTGAATTGATTGCAGACCAGCATCGTACCATGAGGGGGGAACTCCGCTTATTAGCCCGTTGTAAATCTGCTCCTGATCCTCGAAGTAGTGGTTTTCGCTGAGGTGTAGAGGAACTCTTTCTGCTTCGAGCACTCCTGGGAAGGATCCCATTAGATACGTTATGTTTGCCGCCATGTTGTGTTAGGCTGAAGGCACAATTCACGTAGCAGAGGAAATGTTATGTTGACAGTGTGAGCTGACGAAGAGTGGGGTATCCCAGCTTTTAGAGGCTACGTTCAAATGACTGGATCTAGACGCGGCGGAGGCGGAGACCGAAGAAGTGCAAAGGAGGTACATGACGCCCGGTCAAACCGGAGGGCGGAACAAGCTTTTTCTCCTCCCGTCCGGGGCTCACCGAGCATCACCCAACACCCCTTTGTTGCTCCTTCCATAGCTACAGTGTGACTGCCAAGAGGTTCAGCTCGCGAGATGGCAGGGGCAGCAGCGGCGTCTCAACTTGCGACACGTGAGATGCTGGTCAGCCCGCAACAAGAGCCTGTACTCCTTCCTTTGAGGCCGTCATCATCCCCCGCACTCCCACCGCAACGTGCACTGCGCACTGCTTGCGCGATGGGTCAGAGTCCATCTGGATCTCTAATACCCGCTGGGTAGTTGGGAACGAGCCTAATTGTGACTTGAGTATCGGCGAATCCTCTAGTACAAACTGTGCGCTCTGATCAGGGGGCAAGGCATCATCGTGCAGGCATGACTATGTAATAGACTGTCTGGCAGGTCGGCGTACTGTACCTCCACCGTTTTTCTGCAAAGGACCCCAGTGTCAGCCTGAAGAGTGCGACGAGACCTCAAAGCGGATCTCACGAGGTGAGGGTGTAGCCCGGAATGGAAGCATGCAAGGACGGGTATCATGTACGCTGGTTGCCGTTACCATGGTGCTCCCTGTCATGGACCTATGGAGCATCGATGACGGTCCCCCTCTGGTCGCGGGAAGCTGGTGGCTAGCGTTCCCTGCTGATCAACATCGGGCTCGTTTGAAGGGTATTCAGGTCGTCCAGTGGTGAGCGATCTCGGGGATGCGATCTTGCAGCTCAATCAGACGCATATACAGTATTTGTGGCTTCGGAGTGGGTCAGGCTTGCGCAAACGGGAGGTCATCTTCGTGAATTCCCTAAAATACTCTATAGCAGTACGAGGGGGTCCAAACATGCCCCGATAAGGCAGTTTCCACAGTCCCACTCTGATGCCAAGACCAGCTCTCGGCAACGTCTGCAGAAGGCAGTCGTGAGTTACGGTACTGTAGCAGATCCTGAGGATGTAGCTCCGGCTAGGAAACGGTATATATACATGGTGCTAGATCCGTACCCGGCGCATCACCCATCGCCATGATCCTCGTTCACTGACCCGGCGGTTTCCCAAGCGGCAAACTTTGGCTGGTATTGTATGTTGTAGAGGGTGGCGTATTGCCTTGTGTGGTTTGTACCATTTTAGGAGCTCGATTCGGCGGTCCGTTAGATGATATTAGATTGATAGGCTTACCTCCACGAGCTTTATTGAGAGCCATAATGCTGGTGTTCATAGTCTCCATTGTGTCCGCCAAGGTTGACTGAGCCTTGGAAAGAGTGTGCTGCCCATTGCTCAGAGCTGTAATAGAGGTCTGGAGGGTATCTTTCGTCATTTGTCTCATTTGGCCTTCCCTCTCAAGCTCTTTGATCCTCTCCCTGTACTTGGCCCTTGTAGTCCTCAAGACTGAGGTACTCACGCAATCATCCTCGGCTTGTGAGACGAGGGCTTCCTGGAGACGCAGCGCAGTATCGACATCCAGATCAGTGGTCCCGAGCAGGGTGAAGAACTTCTCCTGCAATGCCTTCTCCCTTGCCCCCCACTCTTCCCCGAACTTGTTTTTCTGCTTCTTGCGAACATAATGCTCCGGAGCGAGAACCTGATAGGTCGCCTGTCGTTCCTTCCAATAGTCTTCCTTAGCGGCCAGACACTTCCAGAACTGGAAGCCAGTAGTTATCTCAGACCCCTCAGTATGGGGTCCGTCGGTCGAAGTTGGCTGCTTTTTGTTCGAGAATGTGACATGGCGCTTGCCCTTCGAAGCCTCCCTCGCCCTCGTTGGATGACAGCTAGAGGAGCCTGCATTCGTCTCGAAGAAGGATGTGTGTCCTCAGCGGGACTCATTATAACGATTGTTTGGGGAGGCTCGATGCTATCGTCAGAACAGATTTTCCTGAGCGTAGGTATTGCTCTGCTCAGAATCTCCTCTTTATATACCATCGGCTGTCACCTATCTCTCGCCACCCGCCTTCCGATCGCTACATCGCTTGTATCGCTTGAAAGGTAGCCGTTCATCTTTCTTGGCGAGCCTCGCTTGTGCAGGACAATGGGCACTGTAATCACCGAGCCCGTGTAAGGAGGACGGTACATAGATACTGTAGATGTCGTCGCGTGCTAAGCGGGACGATCCCGCCTTCCCCGATCACATCGGGACGGCAGATGTCAGCATGGCTCAGGTGCTTCCGTCCCAAGGAGACTTGGCTCGACGATTTGAGTGGCAGCTGTGCTTCTGGGATCATTGAATCGTATGAGACCTTCCTTCGAAAAAGTGACTGGCAGTTCAGACATGTCCTGTTATTGGATACTGCTCATCCGTGGGAAGACTGTCAGTTGGATGACGAAGAGCGCGACTTGATGTCAGGATTCGCTGAGTTCGGCGAGACTCGGGGAGTTAGTCTCTGGGCTTAAGGAGTTAGATGGGCCAGATCGCTGATCCTCCCAATGCCTATGCTTAGGTAGCGGTGCCCGGACATACCTGGTTGTCTCAGTACCTGTGCCGAGGTAGCGATGAGAGGATCAGATCTACAACTCCGGACCACGGACAGATGCTCGGTGCACGAATTGGTTATTCAAGGGTGGAATTATCTAGAGCTGAATGGCAGGGCTTTGAGCGCGACTCTGAAGGTAGCGAACGGGTCTCACCACCGAGATCGTTTCGGCAAGACTCATCCGACGTAGGCGAGACTTGCGACGTTTCGACGCAATAGGCATGAATACGCACGTCATTCGTGGCGGGAGTCTCGTCCCTTACACAGAGATAACGGGTCTGAGGGAGGGCCATACTATGGGATGACTGCGGTGGTCGTTGAGGAATGACTCTCAGAGAAGTGCGGCGAAGATCAAGGGGAGCTTCAGTATGTGTACAGTATGGACGCCGCATGGCCTTCTTCGCTATTGTAGGAGACCAAGGCGAGCGGCGATCGCAGCTGAATATTGTGTACGTTCAGCCATGTTTACCGAGTTATAAGAGTAACTGGTGCATATCATACCCTGACATCAAGCTACGAACAGGCCCGAAGCATATATACAGTGAGCGCTTCGCATCCCATCACCTCGCAGGCCGTATCAATGCCTCACTCACTGACCGGGCGGTCGCCCAGCTGGCGGAGTCTGCATTTGCTGCGGGCCCATAGAACCTTCCGTACCGCCCTTTAAGTGGGAGAACCTTGGCACTTGGCTTGACGGGCCCTGTATGGCATTCAACCTTGCTTGGATTGTAGGTTTGCTGCTATATGTCTTGAGGGCCTGGGAGATTACGCTAAATGCCGCCAGGCCGGCCACAAGGTCCGATTCTATCTGAGCTCTAGTTTTCTGCTCACTGGCCAGAGCTTTGGTGAGCGTGTCCTTATCGTCAGGTGTCAACCCCTTCAGTGCCTCAAGCGCTATGATCCTCTCTTTCAAGGCGAATTCCGACTCCGTCGACACCGAAGCGGACAGACACTCATTGTCAATATGATTTTTGACGACCTTCAGAAGTGATTGACCGACATTAGTACTCTCGAGCGCATCAGAGATCTTCTTTAGCAGCTTTCTCTCGCTTTGGACCCAACGTCTTCCGAAGTTCTCGCTCTCTGGTACTGCAAAATGTTCGGGAGCGTAAGAGGTGTAGGTCTTTCCTCGTTTCTTCCAGTATCCGCGCTCATCGGCTTCAGACTTCCAGTACTTGGAGTCGTCGGTATTCTGAGATGTCTCGGCGTTAGAGTGGCCGCCCCCATCGTTCTCCTCGTCTCCGTTCTGGAATCTGACCTTGCGCTTGCTCTCCGAAGTAGTTCTCGATTCGTCCGATCCGATAGTCATCGAAGGTCCAACACTGCCGCCGTCTGTGTGCGTGGACGTCTGCTCAACAGAACTCATAGTGATGTCTGGATCTTGGCAAAGAGGCGGCGGGGTGGGGATGAGAAATGGTACCGGCCAGGAAATCCTCGCCATCGGGCTCTCATATATACCATCGCCCAACGCCTATCGCTCGGCGTCCGCCTTCTACTATATGGCGGCATCGCTTGTCACGATTGAAAGGTAGCCGTATATGTATCTGTTAACGCCCAGCTTCGCCTATTCAGAACAAAGGGGCGCTGCAGTCGTCATATTCGCGGACGTGGGAGCCCCATGAATGTCGTTCCGGGCTGATCGGGATTGATCCGCCTTCCCCGATCACGCCGGAATGTTTGATCCACCATGGCTCCGGTGCTCCCATCATGGGTGGCTTGACTCGACAATCTGGATGAAAGCTGACCTATGAGAGACTATTGACTGGTATGAGACCGTGGCACAAGGTGGGCGGCCGAGTGGCAGCTCTGCCGATGCTCAGGCATCTCAGACTACACTGCTGCACCGCTCATACGAGATGTCTCGTTTGGGCAGACTGCCGTGAAGAGTGGTCAGAAGCTTGAGCCCTCTATGCGACAAGGATTCACCCATTGAGGGCGAAGGCAGGCCCAGAGGCAGCACAAAAGGGAGGTTCCGGACCACTCTGGGCCGAGGCAGCTCTTTGCGGCAAGTTCAAGAACGCAGTGGGCGTTGTTTGAGGTGGCCCGGCAAATGCTCAATGTGGAGTTTCAACTGATCGTAATGAAACATAATGGCCAACCTAGCTCCTGCGACTCTGTGGCTGTCATTCTCACTCACCGACTCGCCTCGGGCCGGCAAGACCAACGAGTCCCAACGAATTTGCCTAACTCAGCCAATCTCGCCATGCCATCCGTAGGCTACGGCAGCGAGAACCCGAATCGGACAAAAGGAATCGACCTGAATCAAGGCGGGCGAGATCGGAGCGGGACCCAAACCTCTTACTGTACCCTTCATCCGTGCCTCTCCGTAGACAACCGAAAGTTCGTTGGATACTGCTTCCATGGCCATGTGTTCCAGACGGTTCTGTGCTCCATGATGGTACAGTAGATGCGAGGCCAAAATTCACTGCTTCCCAGAGGGTACAGCATTCCGTCAAGCGGGTCAGTATTGTGCGCGGATGACATGTCCCGTAGCGAGAGTCTTGTTCCTTCACAGTGACGCTGATCTGGGGAGAGGGACACTACATACAGTATGGCACGACTGCGATCGTCGATGGGAAATGGTCCCATATACATAAGTGATCCGAGAACCGGGATAGCTCTAGGGTGTGTCAGGGACTCAATGCTCTTCTCATGCACAAGGCGATCGAAGGTCCATTCGAGCGCCTATATCGCGGGTCGCATCCGCTCGCCGATTGTATCGGGTACAGCCATACATCGTAGTGTACGAGTAGGTGGTGCGCATTTTGCGCATGTAATACTGTATCAATCTACGAATACTGTAGGGGCACAAGCATATGGAAGATACATCCGGTGTGCGTTCCGGTCCCCCTCAAGTCGGGCAATTCAAATCCCAGTGCCTCGCTCATCGACCTGTGGCGAGGCTCGAGGGGCCTTGAGCGGCCTTCAGCCTACGAATGGTTCCGTAAAGGCCTGAAAGATATGGCTCGTTGACGGCATTCCTGCTCCAGGGTCTGTTCCATTTCGGGCCAGCTCACTGCGCAGAAGAGCTTTGGCATGCGAAAATGCCTCCTTGAGTTCTTTGATCTCCCTGTTTAATCTGTGTTCCTGTTCGGACCAGGTCGCGAAATGCACGCACTCGTGCTCAACCTGGTTTCTGAGCACCGTGATAAGTGCAGTATCAAGGTCAGCTCTTCCGAGCGCCTTAGAGACATTGCCCAGCAGCGTCCACTCGTTGTTCGCCCAAGTGGCTCCGAAGGCTGCCCGACTATCTTCATCATAATGGGTTGGGGCGTACTTGGCATACTCCTCGGCCCGTTTTTTCCGGTCTTCGTCCCCGATGGCCGTAGACCACCTGCACTCGGAGCCAGTAGTCTCGTGGAGCTCCCCAGGATCAGGTCCGCCGATCCCACTATACCCATTCGAGGTTGCCTCGAATCCATCAGTCTCTAAGGAGTCAAGCGGGGGAGCCATTTGCGCGGATGTCTTGAAGTAGAGCTCAGTGTGTCGTTCAACTTCGCAATTAGATGGTCTGGCTGGAGACGGCCGATCGTACTGTATACAAGGATTGGGGATTCGCCACCACCGGAGTCTCTTATGTTCACCCACCTACAGTACATCGCCGCCCGCCTTCCACTGTATGGCGATATCGCTCGTCACGACCGAAAGGCAGCCTCGTTTGTGAGGTACAAAGGGCGTTGTAGTCGCCGTACGCCTGTCGGCGGAAGGACCATGAATGTCGTCGGGGGCTGACCGGGATTGCTCCGCCTTCCCCGATCCCACCGGGATGGTAATCTTGACCGAGGTGCTTTTCTCTGTGAGTGGCTTTGCAGGCGAGCGACAGCGAAACGCGCGAGCATACTGACAGCTAAACTCTTAGAGACCGTTGATTCCCGCGAGACCGTTCGTCAGGCAGGGTCACGGACTGGCAGCTGAAATATGTCCTGTTATTGTACCGTATGCTGCTCATACGTGATAGCTGATTTGGACAGACGGCCAGTCTATGCACCGAGAGCATGACTGGGGGCTTGATGCCGCTTTGTCATAGAGTGTCAGCGATCGCGCTTCGAGGGAATCCCGATGCCCCGGCCGGTGGGAGGCGTAAGGCCCACACTGTACTGTACCACTGAAGCACTTTACGGCCATTCAAGAACACATCGAGCGAAGGTCTCCGGGACGGCGACTGCTCACTGTGAGCTTTCAAGCGGCCGTCGGCGGAACAATGGATCCCCAGGCAGATGCAGCTCCCGCCCGGTCCAGATGGGACGGCCGTGTGGTCTGAGCGAGGTCAAGCGAGAGCTCTTCCATATGTATTCCTAAGCGAGCGCAAAGGTGTGGATGACACAAGGCCCTCTTAGCTATTGTACATAGCAGCCCACGGCGATCGGCACTTGTCTCGATTGCCACTCTCAATGACGGATATGATCGCGGCTTGGACGTTGCGTTCAGCCGTGTCTCTCCATTTGTATGAGCCAGTGGTGCATGGTATACCGCGATATCAAGCTCCAAACAAGACACAAGCATGTATACAGTAACCGCTTTGCATTCCATCACCTCGCGGAACATATCAATGTCTCGCTCACTGACCGGGCCGTCGCCCAGCTGGCGGGTTCTGGTTCATTGTCTGGCGCCCAGTAGGGCTTTGCATGTTTCCTTGCGAGAGGGTAGATCCAGAGGCTTGATTTGACGGCCCCGGTATGTTCGGCTGCTGCTGCAACATTGCTTGGATAGAGGGCCTGCGCCAAAGTGATTCGATCTCCAGAGTCAGTCTGCTTATTGTCTCGAAGCTTGCCAGCAAGTCTGCTTTAAACTGGTCACTGGTGCTCTGTGCACTGGCCAGAGCTTTGGTAAGCGTGTCCGTATTGTCAGGTGTCAGCTTTCTAAGTTCCGCCTCAAGCGCTTTGATCTTGTCGCGGTCCTTCTTGGCCGACTCCTTGGACACCGAAGCCGACAAGCACTCTGTCTCAATCTGATCGCCGAAAAGCTTGAGAAGCGATCCTCGATCATGAGTGTCCAGAGCTGTACTCTTCAGCGCAGTAGAGCCCTTACGCAGTAGCTTTTTCTCTCGCTCGACCCACTTGATCCCAAACTGTTTAGCCTGTGAATCGTCATAATGGTCGGGAGCGTAACTAGTATACGTCCCGTTTCGTGTGCGCCAGTACTTGACCTCATGCTTTGCAGATCCCGAGTACAATTCGGAGTGAGTGGTTCCTTCGGATCTCTCGGCATCAGACTGGTCGCCCTCACTGTTCTCCTCCTCGTCCCCCTCAAGACCTTGCTGGACTTCCTCTTCTCCCTCTTACCAGTCTCGGCAGCGCCGGCGCTGTCATCCGTGTGCACAGAGTTCATCTCGACATTGATTTTGGCGAGCGGCAAGGCTGGTCGGCGGTGAGGGATGGTACGCATCTCCTCCATCGGATGGTCATATATACAGTACCATTGCCCCTGGCCTATGGCTCGCGCCCCTCCTGCCAATGGCGAGACCGGTCCTTGCAACTGAAAGGTAGCCGTCGAGCTATTCCTGGTCATCCTCCCTTGTCTAAGATAAAGGGCAGTGTACCAACCGGGCTCGCTTTGTCGGGACCATCATGGACGTCATCCCGGGCTGACCGGGATTGCTCCGCCTTCCCCGATTCCACCGGGATTGTATATCCCAGCGTGACTCAGGAGCTCCGTTCGCTGTCAGCCCTGTTTGCGGTCGAGGCAGCTCGAACATGTATTCGGTCGTATGTCTCTAAGAGCTCACGGTATCTAAACAAGTCGCCACCCAATTGACGAAGCACATGGCGAGGAGCCTTGAAGGCTGTTTGTGACAAAGAGGTATTCTTTTAATACAACCCATTGGCAGCCCTTGGTGGCAAGTGCAAGAGCCTGGCAGGCGCGGTGGCATCATGCGACTATGACCCCCTGCGAATGTTCAGGCGGTCGTCTGATAAGCAAAGGATCTCCAGGTCATTGGAAGGCGATTCGTATACCGACCAGGCCGGACGGCCGTATGATCGCAGAATGACAAGTGAGAGCTGAATTGTATCCCTGATGCAAGATGATAGCACGTCAGACGCTCTTTCGGCGTCAGTCGCTCCTTGACCGATTTGGATCAGTCTTCCGCTTGGTGGATTCATCGAGAGGCGCGGGCAGAGGAAGGACTCCTCTGCTTACCAGCTTTTTGATCAGGCTGTATGTGGTATCGACTCCCACACTTCACATCGATCGTGCCCTGCTTCTCGATCTGAGCGCGAAAGTGTCAGCCTGCTCAATCCTTCTCTGGAAGCATGTATCATCAAAACGCTCTAGGTACAGTAGGCGAGCTGATTTCTGGACAGCTCGGACCATCACTCGGAAGTCCTATCGCCCACTGATATATTTATGTATGGGAGTCCGACACCCGTACGTTCTGTATTTGTTGAATCCCCCCAATCTCGAAGAATCTGGGGGTATAGCCTCTAGTATCCGAGAGCTGAGGGGATCAGGTCGCTGACTCTCTCAGCACCCGTGCAAAGGTATGTATGCACAGTAGCAATAGTAAGATATACCGGAATGCCTCACCGCCTGTGCGTGGGTAGCGACTGAGACAGATACTGTCTGAATCCCTACCTCTACACAGGAGTAATCGGTCAACGCCAAGGGAATTCATGATACGAGAAAAGTCTTGATAAGCAGGATGCCCCCCTCAGGTCGGCGAATCTCGTCAAGAGTGGCTCGCCGAGAGCGGGAGCCGCTCTGCTTCAGGTGTTGGGAGATAGGCTCGATTAGGCGCGCGCGCGGCGCGCCGCCGCCGCCGCAATCGTAGATAGCCGCTGTAGCCGCCATAGTATTCTGCATCCTTCTACACCGACTTCTAACATCAGGGACGGGAGCTCATACAGACCCAATATCTTGGGCTCGCTGTCCCGTTGTAAGCGCCTCCTCCCGGATTTAGATGGGAGATGCGCCCCAGACTGCACTGGAGTCTTGGGAGTGCGCGCTCATAGGCAACGCGTGGTTGTTGAGGTCTGGTTCAGTCCGGATGCGGGAACATATCTCCTTGTCTAAGGCCTTTTGACACCCCTTCAGTCTGTCTCGAAGCTCCTGCACTTCCGCCTGGCGCTCTTCGATCGTCTTGCGGAATTCGCGACTTGTCTTCTGAAAATGCACAGATTTATCGAAATCTCCTGCAAGGTGATCGCGAACGAAGTCAAGAAGCTTGCTGGGGGCAGTCTGATCCAGGGTCGTATACTCCAGCGCCGTGTCCAATTCCATTAACAGATCCTGCTCTCGCATCATCCAATCATCCCCCAACTCCGTTCGTTCTGCAGATCCAAAGTAAGCGGGAACAAGACCGGCATAGAACGCCTTTCGATTCTTCCAATATTCGTCCTCGCTCCTGGCAGATCCGAAGTACGAAACTGACCTGTGATGTCGGCCGCGATGACCCATCGTAGTCTGCTCGTGGTCTGAGCCGTCCTCTTTATCTCCCTCGTTTGTGAGGGGTTCAGAATCGCTGATGTCCCACATAGTGATGACACCACTGGCAAGTCGGCGGCGCTGTCAGCCGTGAAATTCTCTAGAATGATCAGAAGAGCCATCCCTTGGCGTCCTCATATACTGTATGTGCAGTATACCAGTGTCCGTCATCCACCGCTTGCGTGCGCCTTCGGAGCGCCAAATCGCTTGTAAGCTGCGGATCAAAGGACCGATGCTTTTTTGTGTAGACGAGTCTCGCTTGTGATGCATGAAGGGTACTAGCAAAACGAAACTCGCGTCGACGAAACATAAGGATCTGCTATATCTACTGTATGTACAGTACATGGCAGGCTTCGTACTGCCTTCGCCGATCAGACCGGGATAGTCTACTACTAATGATGGCTCGGAAGAGCGGAGGTTATCGCGGACTGATGCGCTATTTAGACGTCCACCGGCTTCTCGATTGATACAGTCATGACTCCTGGCCCGTACGGTGCTCGCGCCAGGACCTCCTGCAGGCGGGGCTGTTGACGGGAAGCCCGCACGGCGCCAGTGTTACAGTATACACATCCTCGCTACTTGAGCTGTACGTACCAAGTCGCATTCCTTGAGGCGTCCGGCCGGCCGAAGCGACGCCCGCCTTCCATGTAGATCGGTACGCCACAGCCTTCGGTCGTACGCGTGATGGCGTGGACTGTGTCTGCTCTAAACGACGGTAAAGTCTCATGAGATGGCTTACAACGAACTGGAGGAGAGATCCTGCCTAACTTCCTGAATCTCGCCAGAGGTAGTCGTGGGAGCGAGATTATCACCCGGGGACATCACTGATCCGGTCAGACCGAACGTGCTATGACTGCCCAGACGCCAAAGGAGAACCTATCTGTCAAACTGTTGCAGACGAAGGATGTACATATCGATCCCCTGCCCGGTCTCGGCCGTGCTTTGCCGGGTTGACCTGTCCCGTGCTTCTGGAGCTAGGCCGAAAGCGCGGGCAATCTGGCTATTCTGACAGTCAGTTTCACGCCCCATAGACATTGCATACAGCACAGCGAAGCGTAGAAAGGCCGCAGGGATACAAGCCGTCCGATCGGGGGACCACAGCTGGCACAGCTCGTGCCAGTACATAAGGTCCTGGACTCGGTATTCGCCGGTTGATCCTCTCTTCTCTCCTGCCCCTTACTCGTCTCCGCCTGGCGAGCTCATGAAACTGTACAATACGAGCACTTTGGACCGCGTGTCGTGTCATGCTTCTTCCGCGCCGTATGCGACCACACTCGCCAAAGCCCGTGATGAGCGCGGGGTTCCACGGGTTGGGGCCTGTTTGCTGCCGAATGCCTGGTGTGCACATATGCAGAAGGCTTGTTCCTGAACATACGGCTCGGTATGCCTCGATGGCAGCTCTGGCATGCATAGGGATACCAGGGCGGGTGACACGAACAAGTGGGATGTTCCGTGTATGTCCCTCGACCGGGTCGCGAAGCGGACTGTATGTACATAAGTCTGGATGGCAACGGTACAGCAATGAATTTTCGCTTTCGAGGGAAGGAGACCACACTTGCGGCTTTTTGGTGTTTCGTGTCCACGGCCGCAGCTCTACGGCCGCGTGTGTCTCTCTCAGGCAACGGATCGCGTGAGGATGCTTGGCCCATCCACCAAATCAGATATGTGACGTGTGCACAATCTCTACTGAAACTACGTTAACTACGCGGGGTTTGAGCTGACATCTGACCCAGGACTCCCTATTTCACAGGTATACGGTTAAGCCTCAATCGGCTCTTCGAGATCTTGGCTGTCGCTATGAACGCCCTCAGGCATGCTCCGGCAGGCAGTTGACAGCCTAGCCAGCATACTGCCAAAAGCCTGGGTATAATCATTCCCCAGCAGCCGGAACTCATTCAGCTGCTGAACGGAGGGCATGCAGGACAGCGCCGTTTTGAGCTTCGTGTTCTGGTCTTCTAGCTCGGAGATCTTCTTGTTCAGAGCGTCTCGATTCTCGAAGTGCATCACGCAGGCCTGGAAGGTCGCGTTCGCCACCTCTCGCTTGACCTCCTTGGCCGTGAGCTCGTCAAGCTGTGTCTCGCCTAAGGCAGCGAGAAGGCTCTCGAGATGCTGCTTTTCTATCTCTTTCCACTCGGCTCCATACTGGCTGCATTCCTCGTTGCTATCGCTTGCGTCGTTGCTGTCCCTCCCGCGTTGCGGATGCCAATCGGCGTAGGTGGACGCTCGCTTGTTCCAGTAGGAGTCGTCGGCCTTGAAGGACTCCCAAAGGGTATTAGCGGGTCGCATGGAGCTCATAGTCGGTGGATGATAGCAAGCGTGCTGGAAGGCAGATAGGGTGATGATGGACTGCGTCGCCTGGGCTGGCAATATATACCTTGCTGACGGGGAGTACGAGTGCCTCAGCGGGCAAGCTGATGAAAGGTCGTCGTTTAGATCCTTTGAACGGGTCTTTGGCGCTCAACAAGGGACAAAAGCTTAGCGAGGACGGACTTCCGAGCCGTCCACCGCTACATGCATGCCCGCACTGCCAATTGGGTATCTAACCGAGGCGGTTTCAGACGCGCTCGAAGGGCGCGGAGGTCGTTTGCCACTCTGCGGATACCATGTCACGTGACCGGTTACCACGCCCGGATCGACCGGGCTAAGCGGCGTTCGCCACCCGATTAGCCATTCGCCCGTCATCCTGTCCTTAGTCGGTCCTATCCCAGTCCTTATCAGGAGCAACCCTCGCTTCTTTGAGTCCCTCGGACCTGCGAGCCATCATCTCATATATCTATAGCTACTTGCTGTTCGTATCGCGCGGAACTGAAGCCAAGCGACACAATCAACCGACTCATCCGGGGACCGGCTGACGCTGTTGCCGCCTGAGTTGCGTCACGCGTCAGCGCCTGTTGGACCATACCACCTTTCGACACCTTGCATTCCGCTGCGTCCGCCGTGCTGATGCGGCATCATGTCGCCCGAAGCGAGAGATACGCAAGCCGGGCCGTCGGCGTTCTCGGTCTACGCCAGTAGATTCCTGAGCGGCAAGGCTGGGAACGATGTACCAGCTCGAGGGCGAACAATGGAGGCCAGTCAGGTGAGTCATGCCGATCCCGCCTCGAACTTCACCTGTCTCGGCCCTTTTTGGGCTGGCATAGGTCTACAAGTAGGACGATGCTGATGCTCAGCAGATATTCCGCGCGCCGTCGCCATCATCACCATCACACGACCCGTTCCTGCCTTCGCCGTCGGCGTCGCAGTCCAACCCATACCTCCCTGGATCGTCTCGCTCACCTTCGCCAACGCGCACGCCCCCATATCCCGGAGCCGGCCTCGCGGGCATCCCTGATATCGACGCCGAGTCCGACATGCCCGGCAGCGGTATTGGCGTTGGACTGTTGTTCGACGGGCCTAACGACATGTCTTCCGCACCGAGCCTAAAGCGCAAAAGCAGCGAAACGACCCGGCCTATTTCAGCGCCTCGAAGGGTACCTAACCCCTACGCGCCTTCATCTTCCGAGAGCGAGGACGATATCGAAGCCGGCCTGGACGAGGTGGAGAGTATTCGCCGGTCGCTGCGTCAGCCACAGCGGCGTCAGCCAGCGAACACGTCGGATCGGTCCAAGAAGGGATGGCTCGCGCACCAGAGCGTCTTCCCGCCATCATCGAGCAGCTCGAGTGAGACGGACGAGAGCGACAAGCAGACCGAAGACGAGAGTGACGTCGCATTGGAAGAACGGTCCAGAATGATGGGACGGTCCAGGGCTGTGAAGTCCAAGGGAGGCAAAGGCCGTGTATCGCAAGCGCGACATCGATCCGAGGAGGCCGACGACGAACTCGAGGGGTACGCTCTGTCAGCTTCGGAGGTGCGCAAAGCCAATATTGGCGGAAGGCGGGATGCGCCGTCAGAGGACCTCGAGGAGCCATTACTCGGGCCGGACGAGATGGATGAGAACGGACGGACGACTCGTGTTCCGGTCCGGCTTCAGGTATATCACGGAAGGTTCGCACACTGGGAGAGGGAGGGATTGCGGAAGTACAAGGGTGGGTGGAGTTGGGGCGACTAACAAAGCCATTACTGACTGCCATAGACTCCGGATTCCTCGCTCTGTGGCTGTCAAGCGTTCTCGCCGTTCTCATAGGGCTTCTCTTCGTGTGGGGATCGACGGAGGTGAGCAACTCTGCATACTGTTGGGGCCATTGGCTGACCGATCAGTCGCCGAGCGGCGCGCCGTCTCGCTCGCCTCCATCGATCATCCCAATTCTGCCGTTACTCCTAGTTTTGCTGATACCGGCGCTTGTGCTACCACCCGCCTTCATTCTGCTTCTCCGGCATTCAGTCCGCCCGATCCTCCTCGCCACGGCCGTCTCCATCCCGTTCTCGCTTTTCGTCTGCGGCTGGTGGGCGTTCGGTGCAAGCTTCGAGACTTCGGGACTCGACGGCATCGACCAGAGCGATCGTTGGTGGAGCTCCTCAGGCATGCGCATAGGTGCGGTTCTTCTCTGGCTGCTTGCGGCCCTATTCGGTCGGCTGGTCTACATCCGGCGAAAGAGGCTCGAGCGTACAGCGGCCGTTGTCGAACTGTCGACCGAGCTCCTTCTTTCGCATCCGCCCTTATTGCTTCTATCGCCGCTCCTGCTCGGTATATTCGCCATAACGTCCATCCCGTTCTTGACGCTCCTCATCCGCCTCGGCACGATCGGATACTGGAGACATCCGAAAGAGGGGACCTATGTCTTCCACCTGCGGCCGTACGCCGGATGGCTGATCTTCCTGGTCACGCTCATCTGGGTCTGGACCTGGGGTGTTATTCGTGGGATCGGTCGAGTGGCCGTCGCAGGTGTGATCGGCGAGTGGTACTTCCATCGGTGAGTCGGGCTGTACGGCAGATAAATTGCTTCGACTGGAGCTGATGGTGGTAGTGACGAGCCCGGTCACCCGCCCGCATTGGAGATTACGACGGCCGCGCTGCATCGCGCAACTGGCACCTCGCTCGGGTCCATCTGCCTCGGCTCAGGCATTGTCGCGGTCGTGCGCGTCATTGGTCGATCCGCTGCAGAGCTCAAGCGCGTGACTTCGCCGAAGTCGAAGATCCTGCCGACTCCACTGGTGTTCTTGACTCGCCTCGCTCCGGTCTTTGGCATCATCGCTGGCGTGCTTGACCAGATGAATGGCTACGCCTTGGTGTACGTTGGCATCACCGGCGAGGGGTTCTGGCCCTCTGCGCGTCGGGCGGTCGGTCTCGCTGGCAAGCGAAAGGGCGGCAGGCTCCTCGACTGTAAGTTTGCACCCATAGCGCACTGATGCATCCGCTGACACCAGGCAGACACGCTGATCAAGCTGCTGTTGACGCTCAGCTCGACCGCGATGGGCATGTTCACGGCGACGGCGGGGTATCTGTACATGACGCACTCGCTCAGCAATCCGAGTTACGCCCCGATCGCCGCGATGCTCTGCGGCGGCGTCCCATTCCTGGCCATCCGTGCGGGCGCGAGCGTCTTGGGCGATGCGTGAGTCCGAGTGCCCTGTGAAACGGCCTGCGGCTGATCAAGCAGTGCCGACTCCTTGTTCATCTGCCACCAGATCGACCGTGAGCTGGGCGGTCATAACTGCGAGAAGGCCAAAGAGGCTGTGAGTCTGCGTTTCCGCGGCAGTCGTCCGATCTGGAGCTGACGTTCTGCCAGTTCGAAGGCGTCACTCCGCGCGGCGCTGCTGCGGCGTAGTTCGCCATGCATTCCCACCTCACTCTGTTGTACCATGCAATCCAGCCTTGTATACTGAATCGCTCCTTATGGACATGCATACTAGATTGCTATCGGATCGCCGTGAGCAGGCTACGCTTGGACCGCATGCAATGTGCCAGTCGGACAGTGGCACGGGCCACCGGCCAGGCCCGAAGAGCGCGACTGCCTTCTTTCCTTCCTTTCCTCTTTCCTGTCTTTCATCTCAACTCTCATCGGCAAACCATGCCACATCCAGGCAAGCAGGTGCGTGATCCTCTCCGTCCCGACCTCAGGCCGAACCTTCTCTGGCCTACTGTTTCGAGTGACCGAGAAGAGCTCACGACCTGTAGAAGTTCCGGCCTCCCCAGCCGGTAGCCAAGGCGAAAACGACAGCTGCGAAGGCAAGCACCAGTACAGCAGTGCAAGCTATCACCAAGGCCCGCAGTGTCCAGGCGCTTCAAGGCCTGCTCACAACAGCTATCGGCAGCATCGTCTACCTCCGGTCAGTCCAGGTCGGCCCATCGTAGCGGTGCTGCTACCCAAAATACGGTCCGGACTGAAGGTGACAGGAATCTGTTCCCTCTGTCCGACTTTGAGAAATGGGACCCGAGCCGTATCTTCCCTGACGACCCTCGTGACATGGCAACAGCATCTTCAAGGCCCGAGCCCCTGTTCCTGCCGGACGGAACGCCCTCTCAGCCCAGTCAAGCGTCGACTCTTCCTTCTTCGCCGCCGGACGAGAACAAGTTCGTGGCGATGAGGATCTCGCCCGGTGACAAGGCGTCGTCAGTGCTATCGTCCTTGGTCCCAGATAGAGAGCTGATACGTGGCGATAGAGCGAATGCCAAGCTGCTAACGAACTACCTGGTTAGTCCCTTCCTGCGTCAGGCTAACAATGCTGGTCATGGGTGTGAGGGGACGGCTGACCCTAATTCAGGCGGGAGCTATGGAGGCCCTTGAGAAGGGATACCTCAGCAGTTTGAT
This sequence comes from Cutaneotrichosporon sp. M94-02A, assembly GCA_037040355.1. Taxonomy (NCBI): domain Eukaryota; kingdom Fungi; phylum Basidiomycota; class Tremellomycetes; order Trichosporonales; family Trichosporonaceae; genus Cutaneotrichosporon; species Cutaneotrichosporon sp. M94-02A. The sequence goes on from JAXQGU010000071.1 coordinate 150,969, forward strand.
GTTCATCATTTACCTCGACGAGTCCCAGCCAGACGAGTGAGTTCCGGTGAGTGGTGGAGACACTGTTCATGGTGTCTGCCATCGCCACCCGCCTCACACGAGGGGAGAGGTTGCGCTGACGAAATGCAGTATCATCGAGGCATACACTTTTAACTTTGCCTACGCAGAGGGATCTGATCTTCCGACGATGTCTCTCGAGCAGCTCTCGCTCGCAGAGGGGGCGTCTCAGTCTCAGTCGTCAAAGCGATATGTTCTCGGCACTCCTCAGACGGAGCAGGACGTCCGGACCTCCGTGATAGTACGTCCCGCTGTATGTCTGCGTCTCCTGGAAAGCGTCTGAGCAGATTGTAGAGAATGATCAAGCAATGCGTCATCGCGACACAGAGCCTGGCGGACCTTCCCGGTGAGCGTCATCGCTCTGAGGCGGATGCTGTTCGACGGTGGCTTACCCAGATAGAGGAGCGGATCCTCGACTTCAAACTCTTCTACAATGAAGCAGCACCGGACGAGTGAGTAAGGCTTGAGCGAGTTGCGCCGATCAGCCCAGCTATCAGCCATCGTTCTTTCATGCAGGGTCCGATAACACTTTGACCTTGGGCACGTCATCAGCGGAGGAAGTGCCCATCTACAAGACAATAGGCGGAGTTCAAACAGGGCACCATGGGCGAGTCCTCGCAATCAAAGTGGTCTCGCCGGTCGCGATGCTGATTGATAACGGCAGGATGAGCGTCAAGATCGCCTCGGTCGTACAGCACTGTAAATGGTTCATGCCTACGAACGAAGTTGTGGAAAAATATGAGGGCGAGAGACCAGACGATACCGCATTCGCCGTGTACGAGCAGGTAGCGAGGGAGGGCATGCTGAAAGATGCGCAGAAGCGCAACATCCTTTTCGTCAGTCCGGAAGGCACAGTCACCGTAGAGTCGGTTGCTGATACCTGTCCAGGACGCAGAGAAGCTTGTTGCCGACCCTACTCTTGGGCCGCTGGAGCCCACTGAACCGGCGGACATTCAAAGTCATCGGCTGGCCGTTCCGGTCGGTCAGCGACTCGCCGACGGCTCGGTCCTAGATATCGGGGCAAACGAGTCGTTGCTGCCGCAAACACAAGCGACCGTGCTGTTCGGCAAACGGGACGAGCGAACAGGACGGATCGGCCGAGCGGTAAGTCTTGTCCCTCTGCATTCCTGCAGACTCAATTGACCTTGCAGCGGAAGCAGGCCGACAATACCTGGGCCTCGAGCCAGCTGGAAGCAACCCAGTATACCCTCACGCAGCCCTTCGGCAGCTCAAATGCCTTTCCCCCAACTCGCAATGACCAAACGATCCCAGGCGAATCATACAAGCCTTCTTTGAGCGAGTCCACCCAGCCGGCCGTCGATTATTGGATGCGGCAGACATCGTGCCCGCCTCCCCGAACACCGACTCCAGCGGTCCAGAGGCTCCGAATCGTGCTGTCGCCCGACGAGACGACTCCGCCTCGGAGCGAGTCAGGCAAGAAACGAAAGTCCTCCAGTGAGGACAACGGGCTTGACACGGAGACGGACTCGAGCGAAACGACGACGAGCGATGAGTTTGACCCGAAGAGGGAACGCTCAATGTCGGCCCTAGCAGGTGCTGCGAACCGAAAGCCGGGACGAAAGCCGCGCGGGTCGAGCGTTGCAAGGGCAAAGAAGGTGACTAGGGTGATGCCGCCGCCTAAGACCATTTCGAAGCCGAAGCCGGCCAAGCGGAAAGCAACAGCTGCGGGCCCTCGAAAGGCGAGGCCGGTGAAAGCCAAGGTGATCCAGAACCAAGGCCCAAGCAGCGTATTGGGCAAAAGACACAACTCACCTTCGCCCCCCGGCACGTTGGAGCAGATCGATGCCTCACAAACACATCATCAAAAAGCAAACGACCGACAACAGACAGAGACAATCGACCCCCCTTGGTCTCAAACCCTCCCTGACGATCCGCCTCCTCCCCAAGAGACAATGTACCGTGCCCTGAAGCGGACTAAGACCAGCCGTGGGATCGGTAGCCTGAGAACAAACACAACCATCGCTAATTGGAACACTGACCCTTCAACATGACCCCGAACATCGCAAATGGCATCCTGCAGCTGATCATCCCATCTGTCTCAATCTGTATGTACAGTATAGTATCTCGCGACGTTCTGACGATGCATGGCATGCTGGTAGTAAAGTACTTCGTCTCTTCCGCTAGCTAGATACTCGCACACCTGCAGCCACACCCCTTGACCGCGCAGACATCATGTCCGGGCACGTCGGCGTCTAGCCCACCCTCGAACCACGCGAGGACATGGTTCGCGTGTCCGCCATGTCTGCAGGTCTGGCACGCGACGTACATCGAGTCGAGGGTGTCCATCCCATGAGGCGAGTCGAGCAGAGCGTCATCGTGTGGCTGGCCGCTTGCAGAGTACCCGCGTGTGTGCGGCGACTGAACGAGCTGAAGGCCTGGAGAGTCAGGAGGGGACGACTGAGTGCGGTTGTTATAGGAGGACGTACAGATGATGCACCGTGGTAGAGGATTGGAGCAGTACGAGCACGTGTTAGTCTGCAACCGTCAGCTATACACGCATGACATTACATGTACTGTACAGGGCCCGTAGCGGACTCACCCGCTCATTTGGCCAGGAGACCGCCCCGCGAATAGCGTGTTTGCGCTTGACGAGTTCTTCTTCCTGGTGGCTGAGCGTATGGGTACATCTGCCGCCTGTTAGCTTGCTCCGACACGGCATCTTGACAGTAGCAGAGGACTTACACCGGACACTGGCCGGCTGGACCACCGCCGCGCTTGGCGCCGAGGCGTTCTGCCCAAGACCCGCGCGATACGTCGTACGCGACTCGGGCGCTGAACAGACCCCAACTGTCCAACATATCTCTGTACGTCTCCGCCCACCGATCTATCAGGTCCGCATCGGCGCCGCCCGAGCCATGCGGGCGGTCGTGCGCCAGAGGCGGGATGAGCGTAGCGAGGATAGCGGCGGTTTGGATGTCGGATGTGGTGTCGATGTAGGTCTGTAGTACCGGAAGGGCCAGTGGTGAAAGCCCGGTCAAGATGAGGTGGTCTAGGTCGGCAGAGGGTGAGTCCAGACTGCGCCGCCACAGGCCGTGAAGGAAGTCGGTCAACTGTGTCTGTGAGCGCATGCGTCGGTGTGAGCTTGAGAGCGTGACGTACCTCCCGGTCGTTCATAAGCAAGCATGCGAGACCGATCCGGTCAACCAAGTGCATCGCTTCGTCGCTGCACAGAGCGACCGCCGAGGACTGCTGGCCGCTGGCGCGCTTGAGCACCGCACGGACGTACGGGTCGTCCACCCCGGCTATGATGTCTGTCCAGTCGGGCTGCCCGGTGAGCGCGTTCTGCTGCTGCGATCCTTTCCGTCCAGAAGAGGCTTGCCGCGGCGCTGCAGCTGCCACGAGGGACGCCAAGAGGCGATGCTGGGCGTCTGTATGTTCAGCCAGGCAAATTGTTAACAGTGCGGAAATGGCTCACTCGGGCTATCCAACAGTGATCGAATGGCACGCTCTTGGTCCCCTTCGAACCAAGCCCAGCACGCCGCCCTACTTCTCTTGCAACCACCAGCGGTATCGTCGTCCGCGTCGTCCTGACCGTCTCCGCCTAAACCCTCGTCATCGTCGTATGACCCGACAGGAACCCTCCCGCGCCCACACAACGCAAGGATCATCCGCCTTGCGGCGGGCCTGTCTCCCGGCAGCAGCTTCTGCGCCCCCACGGCGCCTGGGTGGGTCACGTCCCGGCTGGAGTTGATGGATTCCAGGGCGGCAAGGAAGTCGGCGTCAGGCGCAGCGGGCGGGCCGGATGCTGCGGCCCGGGAGTGGCGGCGGTATGGGTGGTATTGGCGGGATGGACCGGCAGATGACCCGCCGCCAGAGAGGGCGGACCCGCCTGCGGCGGAGGTGGACTGAGTAGGTTGCGCCTGGTGCGTGGCGTGCCGGCCACCGCTGTGGTGTTGCTGAGACTGCTTGAGTGATGCCCAGGCCGCTGACCCCTGCCGAATAGGTTCTCGCTCGTTGCCCCCATCCGCCACAGAACCCGCTCCTGCACCATGTCCGCCCGCCCTGTGCTGGCCTGAGGATCCGGAGCCGGCAGCCGAGCGCAGGGACGCAGGGGCGGGGATCGCGCCGCCGCTTGACGACAGACCGGCAGATGTCCAGATAGTGTAGACTCCCGCGTGAGTCAGGTCGTAGTTCTTTGAGCGCGAGTGAGACGGGTCCATCACCCGTGTTATGCCTTCCAAGAATCAGCAACACAGTCATACAAGGGACAATGGGGCCTCACGGTCTGCGATTTCCCAAACGCCAGTCAGAGCGCTGTTCTGGCCGCTCTTGGTAGCGATGGCGGCGTTGAAGAGCAGCTGTGATGGTGAGCGTCGGTCAGCTATCGACACCGGGCTACGCACATCTTTCGAACTGTACCCAAGAACCGCAAGCCTGTGAATGCTGGAGAGCGCTTGATCGGGAGTGACATGAGAGCTGTTCTGCGGGAACCGGTCCGATAGCTGGTCCAGGCCTCTTGAAGCCAGGATGCGCTCGGCGGCTGAGCTGGACAATTGGAACGGGCCCCGGGCTCGCCCGGCTGCCGGTGGTACTGTCTCGGCGACCGGAGGCACGTCCTCTGAGTGGATGGCCTGAACTTCGAACGAGGCCACGGTGATTTCGTCGCGCGGAGAGTGCCCAATCTGCACCCGTGATCAGCGGCGGGGCATCGGACAGACGGGGGAGAGAGCTCACCGCCGGCGCAGCAGTGACAGGCCCTATGCCTAGAGCTCCGTCCTTCCCCACGACCAGAACATCTGCACCTCTTTCCGCCGGCGCATACGCACAGGAGTGCAGGTTCGGTCTTGGCTTGATCACTGCGGGTATCAGCACGGGCCGACAGTGACAAGGTAGGGCGGGTCATACCCTGCCGCATGGTCCCAAGCGTAGTCCAATCCTCTTCTCGGCCTCCTTCTGATGTCTTTGTCCCATGCACCACTTCCCAGATACCCACCCCTCCATCTTTGGTCCCGACAGCCAGCCCGTCCTTCGTCCACTGCAGACCGAGCACTCCGTCTCCCGCCTCGAAGCTGACCACGTCGGCTTGTCTCCTCGTATCCCAGATTCGCAACACGCTTCCCCTTCCACCGCCGAGAGGCTCCCACGAAGCGAAGCGGCTGGCGCTTGCTGGGTCCGGCGTGAGGTTGTAGACCGCCCGGGTCAGCCACGACTGCACGGCGCCGCTGGTACTGCTAGACGGGTCGCGAGGCGAAGGTGAAGCTGTGCCGCCAGTTCCGGCCCCCAGAGCTGAAGATGACCCCGCGGCGGCTCCGCCGGACGGCGTCGGCGACCGGAGGTCGAACAGCCGTACGACCTTGTTATTGGACGACGCAAGAACGGTGTACGAAGACGGCATGAACGCGACAGAGTGGACGTGTTCGGCGGGACAGTACTGCTGCACATGTCTCCCAGACGGCCCTGATCCGCCTGCGGTCGTGTCGAGCCGCTGACCTGGACGAGCCCACCCAGCGTCGCCTCCCGCTCGTGTATCGGCGGGTAAAGACGCCAGAGCGTCGTGTACGTCCCAGATAAGCAATGAGGAGTCCGAGCGGTGTCGTTCCAGACCGGCAGCGAGGTAGTTCGGGTCGACGGGGGAGAACGACAGCGCGGTGATCGCGCGGGCATGCTTCGGAGACAGGACCGGTATGGACGCTGCTGCTGTTGGTGATGGCCCCGTAGTCTCCCCGGACGTCAAAGACGCGGTGAGAGTCGAGGGCGAGAGGGACACGAGGTGTATCCGGCCAGAAGAGAGTCCACACGCGACAAGATGAGCATAAGTAGGATGCGGCGACCATGCCATGGCCTAGCACGGTTCATCAGCGTGGTTCATGCCGATCAGGCGAATGGACTCACCCTGATCTGCCCGACATCCGTCTGTACGCCCGTCATCCGCAGATCACCACGCTTGGACAATCAGCCCCCATCCGTACGTACAGAAACCATCTCGCGAGGGACAGTTACCTACCGCTCGGTCCCACTCGAACATCTTGACATCGCCAGAAGCGTTCGTGCCCGCTTGCCCACCGACGACGAACCTGGTAGGTCCGGTCGCGAACGGCGATGCGAGCGCTATCCGCCGGACCTCGAGCGACATCTTGGGTCGTCGAGCGTGCGGATCGAAGTATAAGCGCTAAATCTACCAGAGGGCCACTTAGCAAGACGTAGTCAGAGATAACAGTCTTTCATTCAGCGAGTAGAGAGAACGGCCGGGAATCTCGAAGCGGAGTCTCCAGCTTTAAGGCACGGGTCATTCAACGACGACGACAGCGAGTAATCAGGCGGGGAGAACGAGTGCTTCCATACTATCGCCCGCGAGTCTATCCTGTGAGGTGCGTAGAGCCATCTCATTAGTACCTGCCGCGCAGGACATACCTCGTTGACCACGCCGCAGACAAGCTCAGCCATGGCTAACCCCGTCGCAACTGGCAAGATGGCCCAAGGAGGCAGTGTCCAGCCGTGAGTCACGAAGCTGGAATGGCCTGCATCACCAAGCAAAGCCTCTGGTGCAGGCCGCTTTTCCTCCTCTTGCTCCCGGCTGGACCGACGCAGACAGACCGCTGACCAGTGCAGCGCCGTCTTGTACAAACTCATCATCTTCGCGGTCCTGATGGCCGTTGTTCCCATCGGGACCTACTTCCTCGCCTTGCACCGTCTCACCGGAGGTGAACCCGGGCAAACTATCACTCAGGAGCGCATGCTGATGTATCACAGGCTCGCCGACCATTTCTGCCATCTACGCCGTCGTCGCTGCCAACATTGTCCTGGTCGGATACGTCGTCGCGGCTTTCAGGGAGGACGCGGGAGCGCAGGGCTCGGCTCCTGCTCCGCCATTAATAGCGAAGAAGAAGGAGTAGGGACACGTTCCATGGAGATACTGCACAGATGCGCGAGCAGTGATCGTATATGGCTACAGGCATGGCATTTCTCTATTAATCGTAGCTATCAATCGTGTCCGATTGACGCTTTGATTCTGAAGGCACGCATCCTCGGCTCCGAGCGTGCCCGCTAGCTGCTGCTGCTGCGCTATGGCACCCAACGCGGGCATCCGTGCTACCAAACTCCGCCGTGTGAAGCACACAAGTAATTGTCTACGCGGTCAGAACCATCTCCGTGTCAATAAGCCCGTCTTCGGTCAGGCACGGATCATTCATCCACATTTTGCTGCTGTCCTTTACTCTCCGTTCTATCTACTTCGGCTTGCTCTCCTCTGGCTTCTCACCGACCGAATGTGTATCCGTTAAGAGATTGAACTCAGTGCTGTTGTCCTCATTCTCAGCCCACGCATCGGTGTCCATTGCTTTCGTGCTCCGGGTGTCCGACTCGACGGTTCGCCTTTATCGGTCGCCAAAATAGACCAGCCAAGCCGGGCTACCGTTGAGATTACACTTTACACTACACAGTCAAAGCCGCACGCGTCCCGTCAAGATGCCAGGATCAAAGTCGTCGATCGACCATCGGGACATCTACTACCGCCTGACCAAGTCATCAGGATACCGCGCTCGCTCGGCCTTCAAGCTGTTACACCTCGACGAGGAGTTTGGCCTATTCGAAGGGGTGAGCACGGCGGTGGACCTGTGTGCGGCGCCGGGAAGTTGGAGTCAGGTCTTGAGTCAGAAACTGGCGTGAGTGCTCCGGGCAATTCGCAGCCTTACGGCTGTGAACTCCCTTGCCGGAAGGCGCGCTCACTCATGCAGGGACAAGCTGCAAGATGGGTCGGCGAAAGTGGTGTCGCTGGACTTGCAGCCCATGGTATGTCTAGCCGATCAGATACAACAGACCGTGCGGCTCTGACGGATCAGGCTCCGCTAAAAGACGTGACCACTCTCCAGACGGACATCACGCTGCCGTCGACGGTACCGCTGGTGCTCAACGCGCTCGGAGGGAGGAAACCGGACCTTGTGGTCTGCGATGGTGCGCCAGATGGTCAGTCAGACCCGTGTTTTACAGCCATACGTCCTAGTTCGAGGATACTTATACGACGCAGTCACAGGCGTCCACGACCTGGACTCTTATCTGCACAACCAGCTCCTCCTTGCCGTGAGTATCCGCCGTCGCCCTGCGCCGATACACGAGTTGACCGAGTCTAGGCATTCACGCTGGCACTGACGCTCATGGCACCGCATGCGACTCTTATCTTCAAGATCTTTCTATCACCGATGGACCCCAAGGGCGAGATGCTTCGATCGCAAATGCGCCCGTTCTTCACCGCTCCTCCTGCCCGACCGCTCGCTCAGTCCGGCGAAGCGTCAGGATCGTGCTCTAGTCAGCCAGCGGACTCGCGCGGCCAGGTCGGCTTCGACCTGCAGGGCCGCAGAGGCGGTGTCTGGGTGCGAAAGCCGCGTAGCAGTCGGCAAGGCTCCAGCGGTGTGTCCCGAGTATCACGCTGCATAGCGCAAAGGTCGAATGCTGATGTCCGCCAAGAGGCCTTCCTGGTGTGCAGAAACTTTGACCCGACGACCGTCCCACTACCGCAGACGTACTCGCCAGAAGCACTCAATCAGCTCGCCAAGCAGACAAAGGGAACGCTCGCGCTCGATACCCTGGCGACGCTTTGCGGCGGCGAGCCGGAGGATATGGCCGGGCCGAAGTGGGATGCGCTTCGGCGATGGGTCGGCAGCGGTGATCTCAGGTAAGCTCGCTCGACGGCGCGGGCCGGCTTCGGCTGACGGGCAAGAGGTCTGATCGGATCTGACAACATGACTGCGGATTCCGCGGTCACGCCTTCTGCACAGGCAGAGTTGGCGCGCTCGACGGCTGCGGACGCATCGGTACCGCCTCCTGCGGCGTCGAGCTCCGGGGAATCAAGCAGTAGGCGAGAGCGAAGACGATCTCGACCGTTCCCCGCGAGTCTTGATCTTGGCACCGACATGACACCTGTCCCGATCGCGCATCGTCGACTACCGGATCGCGGCGCTTCAGGCGATAGCTTGTCGCCTGCATCAGCTTTCGGTACGTCGCCGACGCTGTTCCTGCAGGACGGTGTGAGGGACCGAGAGAAAGATAGAGGGTGGGCGAGGATCGCTCCGAGTCCGTTGCCGAGTCCGCTCTACCCGCCAGAAGGCGCCAGCAACGGGATCCTCGGTGGACCGAGCGCCATGCCAGGCGGGTCTGCGGGGCCATTCAGAGGGAGCTACTCCATGGAGTCAACAGGGGCGGGTACTATACCTGGGCGGCCTGTCGCTGGCCTCGGGTTCGCGCTCGCCGACCCGGCCCCCTCGGTGCCTTCGTCATCGCTCGCACCGTCGCGAGACGAGTCATACCTCTCCTCAGCGGCGTATACGCCTCGAGACAGCGGCGCCGTCTCGCCTGCGCTCTCAACGTCCAGCAAGACAGACCTCTTCTTCGCCACTGATCTTTCCGTAAACTCGCTCGCTGGCGGAACGCCATCCGACCTGCCTCGACCGCCGAAGCCGCTGAGCCACTCGAACAGTATTGGTCACGGATGGCCACGGGGTCCGTTGTATCGGGACGGGCAGACCGAGCGCGATCGACGGGTCACCATGCCCAGCACCCCGACGCGGGCGGTTCAGGATCCATCAAATGGCCAGGCGGCGGTTGAGACTGAGCCGCTTGGGCTCAAAATGGACTCGCCGGTCTTGCGGGTCGACGAGGACGCCGTCGGGACAGGCGCCCTCGGCGACAGCTCAAAGACAGCCGCGTTGTTCAGGTCGGCGTCGGCGAGGGAGAGATGGCGAACGGCAAGCTTGCCCGACCGCGCCATTCGCGCCGCTACGGCCGCGGCGCGGTCAGGCCCAAGCCCGCTGGTATTGCCTGGGGGCAGTCCCCTCGCATCCGGCTCGATCTCGATCTTTGCAAATGACCAGCCGTCCCCCACCGAAGATCTATCGAACCAGAGCGACCCGCTATCGCCCGTCGGCGCAGGGCCCTCCTCTAGTCTGAATGTTGGGCCGACGCCAAGTCGGCGGCTGCGCGATGACGAGGCAAGGAGGTCTGGGGTAGGTCATCCGCGCCAGGGACACGCGAAACGACCCAGTATGGGGAATCGAGGCGAGAGCGCTCTGGCCAGAGAGGAGCAACGTGGTGGTACTTCTGAGCCAGGAGGGACGGTGCACGAGGGAGACATCATGGGGCCCGAGCCAGAGAACGGTCAAACCGCCCCGAACGGCCAAGGGACGCGACAATGGAGACTCGTTCGCAAGCTCGGCGAAGGCGCCTTCTCAGCTGTCTGGCTGGCCGACAAGGTGTCCGCCGACCCAGAGGAGGGCTCTCTGGCTTGCAACTCTGCTGTGGCGATCAAGCTCACATCCCGCACGCTCTGCATGTCGAATGACCGGACGCGCATCTCGTTTCTCCGTGAGGTATCGGTCCTGCGGCGGCTGAGTCATCCGAACATTGTCGGCTTCGTCGACAGCTTCTCGACGCTAACGCATCACTGCCTGTGTATCGAGCAGCTGGGCGGAGGAGAGTTGTTTGAGATGTTGGAGAAGCGGGGAGGCTTGGTACGTCAGGGGCATAATGGCGGAGAAGCCCTTGTTAGGCGGATGTTCTCGGAGCTGTGCGAGGCGGTGGGCTGGTTGCACGATGTCGAGGTGGTCCACCGCGACATCAAGCTTGAGAGTGAGTCTTTCTGTCGCGCAGTTGCCGCATACCTGCCGGATGAAGCTGACATTCCTAGACATCCTGTTGACGATGGATCCCTTCCGCGAGGCGGAGCGCGATCATAGCCAATACCGCCTGCCACCGGCATGCGAACCGCTGATCAAACTGACCGACTTCGGCCTCGCCAGATTCATTCCTTCTCCACCAGCCTCGCCGATGCTCCGGACACGGTGCGGGTCCGAATCGTTCGCCGCTCCAGAAATCATCATGGGCCGGGAATATGACGGCCGGGATACCGACTCGTGGGCTTGCGGCGTTGTTCTGTACGCCATGATCACCGGTCAGCTACCTTTCGATGACGAGCCTGCGCCACCCTCCAACCCGGTGTCAGCTATCGGCTCGTCAGTCTTCGGCGGGACGCCCACAGCGGGCACCCCTGGTCGGAATAGAGGCTGGAGCGTCAGCAGCGTCGGGAGCACGAGCAGCGCCGTCGAGGAGAAAGAGCGCAGGCGCAAAATGCTCAGAATCGCCAAGGGCCAGTACACCTGGCCGGAAGGCATACCCGTCGACAGCGACGCTCGACGCGTCGTGGACATGCTGCTCGTTCGCGACCCGCAGCGACGCGTCAGGGTCGGCGACCTCCGCCGCCCAGCAGGTGCACAAGCTGCTGCGACTGGCTGGGTCATGGACCTCGGTCAGGTGTCAGAGGGACAAACCAATGCTTCAAGTGCAGTACATGGTGGGCGGCAAGTGGGCAAGGGGTGGATCATGGACGAACAGCGGGAAGAAGGCCTGTACGGCGACATTGAATAGATGCTTTGAGTTGTGACGGTGCGGGATGATCCGAATGTTACAGCCGTTTACGTCATTCTACCCAATCGGCCGCCGCCCGATAGCCCGCGCCTAACTGGGTTTGTGTCCACTTTTGTTTTCGCGGTGCGTCGCGCGATCTCGGATCGATTTGTATTTGTCGACGTCGTCTCATACCTCGGCCATTGTTTGCGAGATAGTTCACTGATTGTCGATCTTTCGGTCGCGGTAGTTGAACGTAGACCTAGACGTGCCATCTACAGGACCCACACCACGGCCTTGTATCCCTAGACTCAACAGCTCAACAGCTCCATCGCTCGGTACATTTGCCACAGCAAGATGAGCAAGACCAAGCAACAGCGCATCTTCGCGCTCGCCGATGTGTCCAAGCGTAAGCACCTTCCTTTCAGAGTCGACGTATGTGGGGTGGTAGGTGCTGACTTGCCAGACACGACGCGCGAGTCGATGTACGTTTCGTACCGCGGCAAGGTCTACGACCTGACCACGTTCTTGCCTGACCACCCGGGCGGCGACGACATTCTGCTCGAGTACGCTGGCAAGGACGTCGGCCAGGTCATGGGCGACGAGGACGTGCATGTGCATTCGCGCAGCGCGTACGATATGATGGAGGAGTACGTCGTCGGCGAGCTCGGCGGCGACGAGAAGATTGTTTCCGAGGGTGAGCTCTTTGCGTGCAGAGACAAGGAAGCGGTGCACGGGCTGACCAGGCAGACTGGGTGCCAAATGAGAACTTCCACCCGGACGAGACGGACACGTTGGCCGATTTCAGCCGGAACAAGTTCCTCGACTTGAACCAGCCGCTCCTCGCCCAGGTGTGGAGCGCACCCTGGACCAAGGAGTACTACCTCAGCCAAGTGCACAACCCCCGGCACCTTAAGGAAAGCGCCAGGCTGTTCAAGTGGGATGCCCTTGAGGTGAGCGCGGCGGTCAAGCTAGTCCGTCCGGGTGCTGATGAATCTGCAGGCGATGACGCGGACCAAGTGGTGGGTCGTGCCCATGTTCTGGGGCCCGATCACCGTCTTCCTCTTCGCCCTCTCGGCCTTGCAGTTCACTGATAAGTACGTCTTGTCTACCGACGTGTCGGGTCGCCAGCTCATCCAAGCAGGTCTATCACGGCGAAGACGCTCATGAATGTGCCGTTGGCGTCGCTGCCGATGCCCACGACCACCGCGCTCGCCAAGACGATCGTTTCCTTCTTGATCGGCAACGTCGTCTGGACCATCCTCGAGTACACCCTGCACCGTTTCCTGTTCCACGTCGACTACTACCTCCCTGACGCCAACTGGGCGCTCACGCTGCACTTCCTGCTGCACGGTATCCACCATTACCTCCCGATGGACCGACTTCGGCTGGTCATGCCGCCGACGCTGTTCTTCGTGCTCGAGACGCCATTCACCAACCTCGCGCACCTCATCTTCCCGAAACAGATCGCCAACGGTATCATCTCTGGCGCGTTCGCCTTTTACATCCTCTACGACTGCATGCACTACGCACTGCACCACACGCGTCTCCCGCAGTACATGGCGGAGATGAAGCGGTACCACCTTGCACACCACTACAAGAGTGAGTCCTGGTACATCTGCCTGGGTGCAGAGCTGACATCTGCAGACTTTGAGCTCGGGTTCGGCGTGACAAGCAAGGTGTGGGACTATGTGTTCAACACTGTGTTGCCCGTAGCGACCAAGTAGGACAGAGGGAACAAGGCCGACGTCACCGACACGAGGCTGCGCCTCTTACTATAGAAATCTATTTTAATGTATCGATCACTTCTGCCTGCGCCTCGCGGAGAAGTAACCATAGCAGCTTCGGAGCGGTGTCTGTGTGCGCAGGCCGGACACTGGCGTTGGCCATGTCATTGACTGGTGTGCACAGCCTAGGCGATGACGATGGGTATTGCCCGACGCCAAGAAGGTTGACCGAGATTCCCGTCCGAGACATGCAGAACTCGATCTAGGCCCTGGCGGCGACGGCGCGTCTCCCCACCCGTGCATCACAATAATATTGACACCTGTCCAATCGATATCTACGTACGGATTTCTTGCTGAGCTGGAGACATGGATGCATGCATGAAGTGTGTGTGTGTGCAGATGCATAGCATGACGAGACGCGTCGTTTGCGGCAGAGGGACAGAATCCGCATGGGTAACACGAGACTTGTGACTGTACACCTGTCTGTGTGTGTGCCGAGAAGGGTGGAGGAGCAGCGGCGGGGAGGGAAAGAAGGAAGGAAGGGCCAGAGCCGAGGTTAAGGGACGCCGCCGCCGCCGCCTTGCACCTGGGCCACAGGGCGCCACCCCCGAGTGACCACAGAGCCAACCTGTCTGCCTGTCTGTCATTAGTTAGTTATTGTCTTGCATCACGGTCATACCGAAACGTATCAGATCAGTTGTACTCTAGTACTTGTCTCTTGCCGAAGCATAGCGCTCACGACCCGATTCGGCGGATTTTGTCAACTTCGAGCGAGAACGCCGGTGACAGCGGTCCCCCACTCGCACCCCCGCCCCGCTCCTTTCGGATCTGACGACGTCCTGAGGGGTGTCTCTGCTTCACTCGCGCGACACCAGTCTTTCACCCTCCGATCTCTTGAGTGAAAGGATCCTTCACCAGCGCTGGGCGGTACATTCGGATCAGATCCATCGGCACGCTTGGTCCCGCTGTCTTTTTCAATTCACCATGATGCACGCCGACGGCACCGCTTGAGCCGACTCATCAACTTTGTCAGCACCGCTTCATCCGGCGACGATCCTCGTGTGACGGCTTTGCTCCCGAACCGACTCGTTCGGCGATTGCTCATCAACTGTCGAACGCATAGGGTCGGGTTTAGCCCTCGCCAAAGCGGGCTGGCCGCTCAGACGGTACGATGGCGCACTTCAACCAGAACCCGAACTTGATGAACATCTCGCCTCAACTGTTCCAGCAACAACAGCAGCAGCAACAACAACAGCAGCTCGCGCAGCAGCAACAGCCGGGGCAACAGCCCGGCGCCCAGGGCGGCAACTTCGCGCAGCACTATCAGGCGTTTCAGCGCTTGCAGTCGCAGGAGAGTGCCAAGCTCGAGCATCAACAGCGCATGGGCGGCGGCCCCGGGCCTAGCCAAGGGGCCATGGCGGGCCTTAGCCAGCTCACGGGCGGAATGAACCCTCAGCAACAACAGCAATTCATGGCTCAGATGCGCGGCATGCAGCAGGGGCAGCAACAGCAACAGCAGCAACAGCAGCAGCAGCACCAGCAAATGGGATTCGGCGCCGGCGGTCAACAAGGACAAGCGGGCCAGACGCTCAACTTCGCCCAGCTGCAGCAGATCGCCGCCGCGGGCGGAGTCGGCAACGTTCCGAACCCCGCCGGTGCCGGTGCCGGCGTCGGCGTCGGGGTTAATAATCCCGGAGGAGGCCCCGTGGGCGGTACCGCCGCCCAGCTCAACCTCGCCGCCATGGGGCTCAACCCGCAGCAGCTCCAGATGCAAGGCCTGCAGAACATCCAGGGCATGCAGGCCCTCCAAGGCATGCAAGGCATGCAGGGCCTGCAGGGCATGCAGGGGTACCAAGGCGGAGGCGGAGGCGGGGGGGGCGGTCAGCAGGGCATGCAGGGGATGGGCAATATCGCCCAGCAGATGCAGGCGCTTCAAGGCGTCAATCTCCATTCCCTTCAGCAGGGCCTCGGTCTTGGCGAGACGGAGAAGGAGCGAAGGCACCTGCTTCAGAAGTGAGTCGCCTGTCATCATGCGGTGAGAGTATGTGCTGATGCGAATGTAGTATGCTGGCTCAGCAGCTCGCCGCTCAGGTGACGACCAACCCACAAGGACAGCCGCACACGCCACAACTCTCGAACCAGCAGCTTCAGCAGCTCCAGCAGCAGCAGTTGCAAACGCCACAACAGCAGTCGGCCCCCCAGCTTCTCGCCCAGCAGCAACAGCAGGGTCAGAATGTTCAGCAGCAACAACAACAGATCCCGCCGCCGAGTATCCAAGCGCTGCAATCGCAGAACTTGTCTCCGGAGACGCTCCAGTTCCTGCTTCGCATCCCGCAACATGTCCGCGACCCCGTATTCGCCAAGCACAACAACAACCTCCAAGCGGCACTGAACGAGTTGATTCAGAACTCGCAGTACACGGCGAACCTGCGGGCTCAGCAGCAGGGCCAGCAGAACCAGGTCCAGCAGCAGCAACAGCAACAGCAGCAGCAGCAGGCCCAGGGGCAGCAAGCAGGGCAAATGCGCCAACCGCAGCCGATCTCGGTCAACGGCCAGATCCCGCAACAAGCGCAACAACAGCCACCACAGCAGCAGCAGCAGCAACAGCAAGGTGGCAACTTTGCGCAGAACCGACCGCAGCAGCCAAGTGACAACTTTGGCCAACCGGGACAGCAGGGCCAACAAGGCCAGCAGCAGCAGGGTGGGCAGCAGCAGCAGGGACACCAGCGGATGGGATCCGAAACTGGCTTCGGGCCGATGACTGGCGGTCCGAACATGCAGATTGACCCGAAGCAATTCGAAATCGTGAGCCCGCGCGTCTATTGTGAGGGCTGCGTGCTGACGACGGCAGCTGCAGCAGATGAAGCAGAGGCAAGAACGACAGAATCTCTTGACGCCCCAACTGCAGAACGCCCAGTCATTACCGATGCTCTCGCCTCAGCAGTCTATGCAGCAACCACAAGGGTCCCAGCAGCAACCACAACAACCCTTCGGCCAGACACCTGCTACGCCTCAGCAGCAGCAGCAGCGCGGGTCGCAGCAAGGCCAGCAGGGCGTCCCGCCGGGTCTGCGTTCGGCGCAGATGCAGAACCAGCAGTTGCCGAATGCGCAGCAGCCTCAGCAGCCCCAGCAGCAGCAGCAGCCAACGCCGGTGATGCAAAATGCTGCGCCAACGCAAGGCGCTGGGGCGCCAGGCCAGCAGGGTGGGCAGCAGCCTGCCAGGGGGTCCAATATCGCAGACGTCGTCGCCAGCTGGAACAACGAGCAGCTCATGCGCAATACGACGGGTATCCTCTCCCGTATACAGGAGTCCAATTCCTCAGTATGTCGTGACAAGTTGATCTGCAGGACAGGCAGCTGATGGAGGCAGGAACGCAACGACCCGTCCAAGTTCTACCTCTTGCAGCTGATCGCCGAGTTCAAGCGGCGTAATATGCCGATCCCATCACAGGCCTTAACACAGGCCACCAACATGTGGGTCATACGGCAGGACATACGCCGAAGGTCGCTGACGCGTGCATCAGGCTGGGGAATCAGGCCGCTGTGCAGCAACTGCTCCAGGCCGACTGGCAGGTCTTGTCCAACTTTGCCCAGGCGAGGGTACAGAATGCCGCCAAGTCTGCAGCGGCCGCAGGTCCCGCGGGGCAATCTGGACCTCAATCTGGTCCTACACCTGGACAAGCGGGTCCGTCTCGCCCGGGTGCTCAGCAAGGTGCGGGAACGTCATCTAACAACCCGATCGACATGGTCACTCCCCAGCTTGGCGGATCGACGCCGATGATGCCCAACGTGCAGCACCCGCCATTCACGCCCAACATGCAGATGCAGAACCTGCCAGGCGGTAATGGCGGCGACGACTCTCAGCAGCAACAGCAGATCAACGCGCTCCGGCAACAGCAGCGGCACCCCAGTTTCGGGCAGCAGGGCCAGCCTGGCCTGACACAGGCGCAACTGGCTCAGCTGGCGCAAATGCAGCTCGCGCAGCAGCAGGCTGGGAACGGCGGTGGCGGAAACGCCAACGGGCAGAACAACAATCAGCAGCAGCAAAACGCACAAGGGTCGTTCCCGACGCCTCAGCAACAAGCTCGTCAGCTCGCTCAACAGCCTCAACCACCACAAGGCGTCGGTCAGCAACAAGGCCCGGGCGGACCGCAGCAGAAGAAGCCGTGGTCCAATATGGATTTCCGGGACGAGGCAATTCCTATGTCGGAGGAAGCGTTCTGGGAGACAGTAAAGAAGCTGTTGAAGAACCCCGGGCTGGCTCCGCCTGTCATCGACGGCAAGGTCATCAGCGTTTTCACCCTGTTCAGCCTCGTTCACAAGAACGGCGGTTCTGCCAAGGTGGGCCTGGCGTCATATCGTGACGAAAACGTTCGGCTGACAATTGGCAGATCGACCAGAGCCCTGTGATCTGGCAACGGCTGGCAGGCCACCTAGGGCTCAGTACCGAGCCGCAGCAGCCGCACTCGACGCCGCAGGTCGCTCAGCAGCTTCGGCACGTGTACACGCTGTACTGCGCCCAGATCGAGGAGATGTTCTACGCCAAGCTGTTTGCCTCAAGGCAGAAACGCGCCGCCGAGCAGTTCCAGGCTGTTCAAGCTGCACAGGCTTCCGGTCAGACACCGCAGTCTCAGAACCAGGGTCTCCCGCTCGTTGGCGGCCAGCAGCCTCAACAGCAGCAGCAGCAAGGCGGCCCGAGCATGGTCAATCCTAGCGTTCAGGCTTGGGCGCAGCAGCAGCAGCAGTTGATCGCGGCGGCGGCCGCTCAACAACAGCAGCAGCAGCAGCAGCAGCAGCAGCAAGGGGGCCAGCAGGCGCCTCCGACGCCACAGCAGCTGGCGATGCAGGCGCTAGCGCAGCAGCGACACGAAATGGCACAGCAGCAGCAACAGCAAGCTTCGACCCCGTCGCAGGCCCAGCAGCAGCAGCAGCAGCAGCAGCCTCAGTTGCCGCCGAACATGTCGGCTCAGTTCCTCGAGGCGCTGGCGAAGAACCACGCCTTGACCGACCAGCAAAAGCGGTACATTGAAGAAGCGCAGCGACGCCAGAGCTACCAGCAGCAACAGCAGCAGCAGCGGACCGGGTCGGTCGGCCCTGGGCAGACGCCCCAGATGGGTATGAACGCTTTGCCGAGCTCGACTCCAGGCAATGCTGGCAACCTGCCCATGTCGACGCCAACGCCCGGGTCCATGGCGCCACCGCCGACAGCTCCGATGCCATCGTCTGCGACGCTCGGAGGGCACGGGCAAGGACCAGGCGGCATGACCGTGCCGCAGGTCCCGCCGGGATTGACGCCTCAACAGCAGCAACAGTGGCTTGCCGCGCAAGCCCATGCCGCTGCTCAGAGCAACTCGATGGCGGAGAACGCTATTCGCGGGATCAGGAATAACCCCAATGCCGCGTACGGGTGGATCAAGAACCGCGAGGACGGCGTCAAGCAGAAGAGTAAGTCGCCGTCGTTTGCCGGGGGGGAGGCATCCTAGCTGACAGAGGTAGTGGCGGCGAACAAGCCAGTGCCGCTGGGGGAAGAAGACCGAGTCCGGCTGCTGAGCGAGCTGCGGACGCTGAGCGTCGTAGCGCGCGAGGCGCAGGACAGAATGCCGAAGTACCTCTTGCTCGCTGCCGAGCGCGGCGTCGACGAGTTCAAGGAATTGACGGGCATGATCTCGGTCGTCAGTCTGATTCAACGCAATTGGAAAGGTGGCTCGCTGATGCGCGCAGTACTCGATCATTATCCTGGTGCACCAAAAGGCCGAACAAGGGGTCAACGTGTTTTCGCCAAACGATGTGCGCAAGATCCAGCACCAGCTGAACAACCTGTTGGTCGTTGCGAACCGTGTTATGGACGAGTACCGCACAACACGCGGACCCGAAGCGCTCGAGAGGCTGTTTGCCTCGCTGCAGCCCAGACCGTCAGGCACGGCTTCTGCTGCCGCGGTTGCCGCCGCTGCGGCAGGTGGCGCCCCACTGGACCCGCGGGACATACGGCCTCCTGCGCCGACACAGCCCGTTGCTGTCGACCAAGCCGGCACGCCGCTGAACCCCGCCGTGGCTGCGAGTTTGCCCAAGGGCCTGCGGGTCGAGGACCTCAAGCCGCCGACAGCCAAGCGGCAGAAGACGGCCGCTGCCGCTGCGAAGTCCGGCGCGGACAGCAAGAGTTCGCCGGCAGTACACCCCGGCGGCGCCCCCACGCCCGAAACGGCCCGCACGCCCGCCAAGACGCCGAACACCGGAGGCGGCGGCGGAGGCGGAGGCGTCGACAGCCCGCTCGCTGCTGGCGCGCAAGCCTCGTCTTCCCCCGCAGGCAAGGGCAAACCTGCGGCGAAGCGGAAACGCCAATCAGGCAGCGTCAGTAAAGTCAAGGCAGAGGCCGCGGCGTCTTCCGCCTCCGCGGGCGCAGGGGCCATGCCACCGCCAGCGGCGCCGGCCATCGAGGCGAACGCCCTTGGGCTCGAAGTGCCCCCGCACGCAGAGTTCTTCAAGGCCCGCAAAGACCTCGAGACGGGCCAGGCAGATGTCTGGGCGGCACTTGCCGACGCGGTGCAGGAGTACACATCTGCCGCTGGCGCGGGCAGCACCGCTACAGGCGCCATGCCAGCAGTGGTGGATTTGACGGACGACGAGCTGTTCGCGCAGTTTATGGACCTTCCGCAACAAACCCAGCATTCGTTTCCCGCCATTCCCCACGTGATCGACCCAGCGCTCACTGCCTCGATGGCGGGTGCCTCGGCGACAGCAGTGACCGCGGCGGAATGGCCCACGCCAGAGCTGTATCATTCGCGCAGCGGAGGTGTCTCCGGAGTACACGCTGGAGATGCGGCCGATGCCGATGGGGACGATGCGGCCGGGACGGATACCAGCCCCGAAAGCATCAAGACGGTGGGGAGCACCGCTGGTGGCGTACATCACCCGCCGGCTGCTTCGGCAGCGGGTCACAAGCCCGGCGGGGGCGGACCTGCGAGCGGTAGCGCGGACCGCGCCGCGTCGTCGTCGACTGCGGCGGCGGTCGGGCTTGGGCTAGGACGGCTCAGCGACGATTTGCTCCTCCCGCTGAGCCCGATCACCGCGGCGTACAACGGCGGTATCTTTGCGTGGGAGGACGCCGACTACGACCAGGCTGTCATGTGAGCTGGCTCGTCAGTCAGTCGATATAAGACAGGGAGAAAAGGAAATGGTGTGTATTTATAATTCTTGGAATCAAGGCGTTGTTCTTGCTGGGATTGGGCCATTCGCCCATCTGTGCATCTTGTACTACCATCTATCTATATCACGTACATAATTCACCATGGACACGATTCTTGCAGCGATCGTGAGCTCGTCGGGCCATCGGCAGCGAGTGGGCAGGGAGCATGAAAAATGTATGTGCGATACCAAGGGAGAATACAGGTCGTTGAGCGGCTGCACGCATTACTTCGGCTTGTGCCCTGCAGGTTAAGTGGTCAGCAACAGAACATGGGATATACTTGCTGCTGCGCTTATACTGACCATCCTCGTTCATCAAGGTCTCCTCGTCGATGCACTCGTGTACCCAAGACGGCAGGACGATGTGTTTCCGCTTCGGTCTGGCAAGCAGGTCAGTCGAGCGCTCATAGGGCTAGGGTGGAAGGCTCACTTGGACGTCTTCCTGCTCAGCTCGGCGTATCGGCCACTATCGTCATCGTCCATGATGATATGCGTGAGCTTGGGGTCGTTGATGTCTGAAACGATCCGGCCGCCGTTATCCTTCAGGAGGCGTTGAGCCTCGGATAGCCTGCTCGCAAAGTCAGCTTCTGTGCGTGTCGGGGACCGGACGACTCGCCGATCAAGGACTGCCTGGGAGGGGTCAGACATAGCTAGGCCGTTTTTCGCGGCGTTCTCTGGCGAGTCGATGTAGAACACCAGATGGTAGAAGATCTGCACATAAGCCCACGCGTCTGGACAGGCGAGACTGCGGCGTCCGCGGACACACCTTGTCCTCGTCGTACTGGTCGGCATCGGGGTCCTCGCCCATGGCATCCTCTGGCTACGAAGAGTTAGCTTTTAGCATTGCCTTGGGAGGCGAGTGACTGACCTTGGTGTCCTGCCCTCTAACGGGGAACAAGCGGTGATCATCTCGCCCGTCTTGCTCGGACTCGTGGCTGTCCGCCGGTGACGGCGACTAGGCACAATCAGCTGAGCGATCGCGCTCAGTGGTGAAGGGTCACTGACGCGGTACTGCTCGGCTTCACGCTCGTCCTCGGTCTCGCTATCACCGTCGTCGTCGTCGTCGCGCCCAGTCCGCCCCTGCGACGGAGCCGGTGTCGACATGGACGACCCAGCAGGTGATCGGTAGAAGCCCCATTCCTTCTCGACCTGGTCTTGCTCCTCTGTCCGAGGAGGCAGGGCGTCGTTGCTGGTAGGGTGTGGCTTCTTGCGGCGATGCGGCTCTGCTGCGGATGCCTCTTTCTCGTCCTCGTCCCCGTCCTCCTCTGCGTCGCCGTTCTCTGAGCCCCGGTCGCTGTCGTTCGCAGGCGGAGACATCTCGTCGATCTCAGCGAGAGTGTTGTGGTAGTACTTGTCCTCTTTCGCTTCACTAGAAGCGTAAACGAGGAACCTGGCCCTGGGTCAGTATCCGTGAATGGCGCCACTTCGGCGCAGAACGCACTCCTTCAGCAACGGTAATGGCCTGTGCCGCTTGATGCTCTCCAGCAGCCACGCTGGCTTAATCACGGAGACGTCCTTCTTGATCTGGGCTCGCACCAAGGGACCTGTTCCGGTCAGCATACGCTAGCCAGACCTGGGGGATTGCCTGACTCTTCTCGTCGGGCGAGATGACAAATGCGGAGAGATCCGCCAGTTGAGCCTGCGTGAAGTCCCCTCCGTGCTTGTGGACTAGCTGCTCCAGCTCGGCCTTCTTGTGCTTGGCGTCTCCCTTGGGTATATCTGCAACGCGTAAGTCGCAACTTGTGATCCTTAAGTCGCGAGCCGCGTACAGAAAGTCATGTCACGGAAGATCTCGCTCTCGACCATCTCGGCGGAAAGTTCCTGGCCCTTGATGCTGCTGAGAAGCTGGACCTTTGGAGCGCGTCCCGTGACCTTGCGCCGCTTGCGAGATTGCCTATACAGATCAGCCGCTGGATCATCATTCCTCCCAAAACACTCACGTCCCGGCTTCATCGTCCTGGTACCGCTTGGTTGGCCTGTGAAGGAGTGTATTGAACTCTGCGGCAGTATCAGCACCCCACCATGACCCGGTTCGCCTAGACTGACCATCGACACTAAGCTGTAGGAGGTCAGCCATGCGCCACATCGATGAACACGTTCGACTTACGCAGTTCCACATATCTCTCTCAGGCGAGTCATCCACGACGGCATGATCCCGACTCTTCTTGTCCCAGTGGATGAAGCGACATCGCGGGAAACGAAGGGTATATCCGATCCCGTAGTTGCCCTCTGATCGATTAGACGAGCAATGCTCTCGGTAGACACTTCCCACTTACCCGCGGGCACGATCTCCGACGCTTTGACCTCGATGACGAAGGAGCTGCCTGGGTCAGTGTCGAGTGCGGTAGGAGATCGGTAATGACAGACTCGTCGGGGTGAATACACACGTCGGCTGTCATGCATCAGCCGCCAGATGCCCGTTGATCCGTAGTGAACTCACGCTTGTCGTCGATACCTGTCTGACCGAGCTGGATCCATGGCGGGGGATTCTTCCGGTCGAAGGGCTTCCAGTGGTCCTTGTGCTTGGTCCTGCACCTTCAGCGAGTAGTCCATTGAGACCTTGACTTACATCATCCACTCGTAGTCCTCGTAGCTCATGCCCGATCCGACGCTCGCAAACGTCACGAATCTGGCGTTGCATCAGCCAACTATAGAGTGAACCTGATAATCGGGAGTACTCGCCGAGGTACGTCCGTCATGCCATCGTCTTCCTGCTCGACCCGCAAGCCGCAAAGCAGACTTGAGATCTTGCCGGTACGACCGCCCTTGCCCCACCAGCCGCCCAGCACGAGCAGGTCCAAATTCTCACCCATCTGGTCGGCGTACCTGGACCCTGTCAGCTCGAGCAGGCGAAAGACATATCGAGTGATGGACGTACTCTGGCTTGACTTTGATCCAGTCTGGTCCACGGGAGTTGGTGTTGTAGACGCAGTCTAGCTTCTTCACCACCAGTCCCTCGCCCCTGGGATCGTCAGGCTTGGTGTTCAACGATCTGAGCAGGTTGGGCTCACTTTGTCTCCAGGATGCGCTCGAGCATGTCTCGGATATCCCGCCCATTCTTCCCCCGCCCTTCCTCTGCAAACTCCAGTCGGCCCTTGTACTGCTCCATGTCGTTGAAGATTCGGCCGGACTTGAGAAGCCGCTTGCGCTCGGAAAGCCGCTTGGCGGTCAAGCACTTGTCATTTAGGTAGAGAATATCGAAAATCTTGACTGGGCCGGCTGGTCAGCTTCACTCGGCTCCACGGTTCCGAATCTGCTCACAGCACGGTCGTGGTGCCTGCTCTCCCTGAATGCGGTCTGAATATTAGAGCTCGCTCATCTGGTTGTGCCTACCGAGAGCAGCCGTCTTGAGTGTTCCGAAGGCTAGGTACTTCTCCAAGATAGGGTCCCAAACTAGCATCTCGCCGTCGAGGATGATGCTAGGGGTCAGTTGAAGATTCAGTCCGTTGAACGACCACACACTTCCTCACTCCCTCCTTGAAGGCTCCGGCGATGTGCTGAGTCAAGCTGCCTTCCCCGACGTGAGCACCATACATGTAGGCTGAGAGGTCAGCGCCACAAGCTTAGCTGACAGCATTCGAACCCACTGTAGTCCTTCGCTTTGCGGGAGCAATAGAACCACTGCGCGCCGCTGCCCCGCATGTGCAGCTGCATTCGCTCGCCGTCGAGCTTCTCCTCCATGATGAACTCTGTATTTGGTGCGCCAACGAGTTTCGCGATGGCTTCGTGCGACGATGATGGTGATCGGTAGCATAGTTGCGGGAGGAAAGAGCGGAACAGCTCGATGTTGGTTTGCTATCGCAATGCTCAGTGCCCCCCACGGCCGGTATCCTGGGAACTACTCACATGCTTCTCGAGGCGGATCTCCGGCTTGTACAGTGTCCAGCACACACGCTTGAGATCCGAGCAGACGTTGAACAGGTCCGCAGCGTCTGGATGGAAGATGGCAAAGACTCCCTTCTCACGGATCGAGATGCGAAGGTCTGGCCGTGATCAGCAATGTCCCTCGAGAGATGGATGAGGCCATCTCACCTTTCAGAATGATTCTGATGATCCACTCCTGCTCGGCTGGCGTGCACTGTTGGTTGATCTTGCGCATGATCGGAACGTACTCGGCCTGCTTCATTCGGCCTCCCGCCAGCTGGTCAAGCAGGCTGTTCACGGCCTCGATACTGAGTTGGCCATACTCGACCGTAGAGCGGGCAGCGATCTCGTGATAGCATACTCTGGCAAAATCGCCGGAATGCGAGGTGTCCTACCGCGGTCTAAGCCTCGGACCGAATTCGTGTCGGTGCACTCCCACCTGGCCCTCAATTGGTTGCTTCCACTTGATGAGGCGCATAGCGGCTTCGCTGTGCTTGTCTAGGCCAAGTACCTCAATGTAGCATTTCGCCAACATGGCTTCTTTGAGATTATACACCGGTCGCTCGCGGTCCCGCTAAGCAGGTCATCATGGTGCTGTCCCATGTACAGAGAATGGCTCACGTCAGGGAGTAGTAGTCTGAGGAGCGGGTACAGGTCGTTCCCGACCTTGATCCTCCACATCTCGAACAGCCGCTTGAGTGTATCTCTCCTCTTTCCGGCCTCCTCGCCGCGCAGGCGGTCCATCACCGTACATAGCAATGCGAACGGCGGGGTGGGGTATTTGTTGATACAGTCTTTTGGCCGTTCGAGCTGGGTCGGAGGGAGAGGTCGACCCTCAGCTGTCTGCGTTCCGCCCTGAGACTCATTGTAGGCCTCAGCCCTCTCCGCTGCTTGCTCTCTGTGATAGTATGGCGCCGGCATGGTCGTCAAGAGAAGGAGGGAGAGATAAGACGGAGAATACAAGACAGGCTCTGAGGTTGAAGTTGAGGTGGACGTGCTGAGTGGAGGTTACGTCACTCCATTCCGGCAGAGATTGACCGGACCTGATAGATATTTAGCCTTTGGACCTGCAAGCTTCACTGCCTAATCCTCTCGCACGCATGCATGCTATTTCGCGGCCGCGACAATCGCCTTGGCGAGCAACAGCGGTCTCGCCATTGTGAGGCGGCATGCATGATACAGCAGCAAGTTACACTCCGGATTAAAGGAGGGTAGTGTGAATGAGGTTGCTGGACGTCGAGGTTCAGGACGTCCGGACTGGATGAGAGGGACAGTTGTCGCCTGTGTATCTCGCCTGGATGCGGAAGCTTGGCTGACCGGAAGCATATTGACAGACACGCGCAAGCAGTGTTCCGATCGACACTTGGGTAGCGGCACACAAGAGCGCCTCCAAGGCCGTATGCGCGGACGCATGGACCCACACACAGGTGCGCCACCATACCAGCTTAAAGCGAGGTCCGAGGTGTCTGTCTGCCTCGCCTAATGGGGCGATTTGTACGACGCGATGACCACGACGTAGCCAGCTCAAGGCGGCGACAAAGGCAGGGACGGGCAGGAAGGGCTCACCCGCAGCGGTGATAGCGCCGTCATGGCCGTGCACCTGCGCTCGGATCGCCATTCGCCCTGCCCCGCCAGGTCCTCGTCGGTGTCGGTAGGTGATCGTCGCGTCTTGGATTTTGGCTCGACAGCGTCCCATTCGCCTCCAAACCAAGCTCGTCTTGGGGACCTTGTTTGACTTCCGCGTACTCGTACTGCAGAAGACCGACTTCGCGAGCTCAAAGATTGGCCGCGCCAACTCTCGACTCCCCATATCCCTCCGCCCAACGGCCCTTATAATCCACGCGGCCATCGCCTACAAAAGCGCTTCACCGCGCGCCTACCACTGCGGCCGCCTTACCGGTCGCTCGCGTTTGTTCCGACTGGACTGGAACGCGACTTCTTGCGAGACGACAGTCAGTATAACGGCCTTTCGAACCGGTACCGGGCTAGGAAAGGAGCACCGGCCGTCTGGTTGAGTGATCGACATCCCTTCACGCTCTCGCCAAAGGTCCTCTCGAGCGAGATCCCACCTTCGCGCAATAATGTCGCCGGTCGACGCTGCTGGCAGCATGCGCTCTGATATCTCCGAATCGGCTGGCCCGATTGACGAGCTCATTCAGCGCCTAACACCGCCACCTCTCAGTCCGGCGTCATCGTCGTCGGCCCGAGGTAGCACGACTCCCTCCTCTTCGCGACCAATTCTGCACGCTTCGCCTGGAAGGCCGCTGTCGGACCATCACCACGTCGTGCAGACAAGACGGAGCAGCTACGGCGTGTCGTCCTCCGATTCGCGCAACGCTTCACCGAGCCCGCCAGCTGCCGCACCGCCTGTCTTGCCGGAAGTCCGCATCATTCGGCCATCGCTACCGCCAGGATCAACCTCTCAGGAGGACAGCCGCGACTCGTTCGAGGTTCGGCCCGTCGACATCGCAGGCGTCCCACTCTCGAGAACAGCAAGTAGCCCGACTGGGTCACCAAGCGGGAGTCCCTCAAGAACAGGAAGACAGCAAAAGCAAAGACGCAATGTTGTCGGTCCCAGTGGGATCCTCAGTGAGTGCTGCGTCCAGCGCATGCCAGTCGCTGCTGACGATGGACAGACAAGATCAGATCCAAAGCGTCCTTGCGCGATGTACGGCACGAGCGAGCAGTGCTTGCGACCCCACCGAAGACTCGGCCTGGCACCGCTATCCGATCACCTACAGGCTCGCCTAGCCAGTTGTCTGCATTAGCTACAAGCCCGAGAACGACCTTCTTGCGGCCCGACCCGCCCGTGCCAGACACGACTCCTCGCCGAGCGTCCTATTTCGCCTTCTCTTCGGTTCCGGGAACATCTCCCTCGCCTGCAGCAAGCACGCACGACCTCGGCAACGAGAAAGCTCCTCATGTGCGGGAATACGCCTTGCCTTCGCCAGCGGCAATCGGTGTCGCGCGTGGCGGCTCACGGCGGGGCATGAGCGAAGCTACCGATGCCACACTGGTCGAGATCCCGCGGTTCAAGAAGAGAGCGCTGAACCTCGGGATCGTTCAAAGCGGAGGGCCAACGCAGCGATTGGCGTGGTACGCGCTTTGGTTCTTCTGGCTGGTCAACAGCCTTCTCAGCGTGGTGAGTCCGTCTGTGATGTGCACTGTGGAGGTATCTGACAGGGCAGTACTTCGACGTCAACGTGATGTACATGATCACTCTGTAAGCCCAGAGTCACACGCCGTCTCCAGGGTCTCGCTGACTTGTAGCAGATGCCGATCGAGCCCGTACCTCAATCCCGGCAGCGCACAAGGCTGGACCTTCGCCCTGGTGGCGTACGCACTGTGCTGGGCGATATCCATCCTGGTTGTCTGGCTAGGCTGGGAACTGTACTACGAGTTCTGGCGACGCTGGCGGCTGGGTGCGTCTATCAGTTTTGTATGACGAGACACGTGGCTGATTTGAGGCTAGATCGCCCAGCAATCGAGCCGATTCACTTGTCCCTACCGGCCTCGCTGCACCTGTCGCTGCTCTCCTTATCGCATTTTAACTTCCTGCTGCATATCCGGAAATCGCCGTTGGATACGGCTTTCCGGCGCGACGTGCTCCCTGAAACGGCCCATGCGCTACTGCAACTCGGACCGGGTCTGGTACCCATCCTGCCGAGAGCGGCCATCGCTCTGGTCCTGCTTGTCGCGTTCTCGAGCCCGCCAGATACCACTGCGACCTCACCACCTATCGCTGACCAACATGGAGACGGGTTCTTTCGGGCAAATGGCGCACTCACGAACTACGCCCTAGGCGTGCTCTTCGCGTTCGTCATCTGGGTCGCAGTCCGGCTCCTTGTCTTCATCGTCTCCGCGGGGACCATTTGGGCGTTTTCCGACCGCCCATTTGGCCCCTTGACACCTGTGAAATATCAGGCCAGCGCTTCGTACCCAGCGACCACCCCACCTCGGCGGAGACGATCTTCGTACCCCGCCCGCGATCCGGCCAACACCTTATCGCCCGAGAAAGGGTGGATGAACGAGAACCAGTTCGACTGGGCGTGGAAAGACCGAACGCGGGCGCGGATACAGGACGCTTTCGAGCTGTGCATGATCAGAGGAAGCAGCAAAGGCAGCACCGACCCGGTCTTGGCGCATGTCCTCGAAGGCGGCCTCCTCACGAGCGATATCTTCGCTCCGCAATCCGAGCCCAATCATCATGGGACGTTTGGGCGGATCTCAGCCGCACAGCTCGGACAGCCGCTCATGACGGCTCTCGGTGGTGGCAGCATTGACGGTGATGCTGCGCGTGCTGCCGGTCTGTCTCCGACGCCCGTGCCTGGGTCAGTTCGGATCTCGGTCGACAGCAATGCGCATGACCCCTTTCGGCGCATGTCACCCGGTCAGCGACACCTGCCTCTCGCCCGGACAAGTATCATTGTCCCTACCTCGCCGCCAAGAATGTCCCGGCCGCTGTCCTACGTCGACGCGCCGAGATCACCCTCACCAGAGGACCGAACGGCCGGGAAGCGAGACTCAGCCAACACAGCGAGCTCAGGGAGGAGCGAGCCGACTCCGCCGGCGCTTGATCTGTTCTACACACCGTCGCAGAGCCGGGCACCGACCATCGAGCGAGATGGCGCGCCGATCCCGGATGCGCCAGTCTCGGTCGGCACAGGGATTGAGGAGTTCCCGACTCCAAGAGCTGCAGGGACAGGAGGGAGCCGCTTGGATGGGCATGAGGCGGTCTGAGCGAGCATGCCGGTGCGGGCTCTGCACGGCAGGGATTCCATATACATATGTACATTCTTCTATGCCATGTACCCTGCAGCATTCAAGAAGTGTTGGCTATGGGACTACGATTCAGTCGCGGCCTGATCTGGGGGAGTCTCTATAGTTGCACTACTGTACTATGGTACAGTACACGTCGCGGGACTTTACTTCATCAAGGCTGCAGTGCCGTCTAGGTCGGCGGCCACTGTGCAAGCACTGTGCAAGCAGTCGCGTGTCTCGCAGCAAGCGGATGGCACGGCAGGCCACGAGGAGGTGTGGAGTGTAGTGGCCGTTCCTGGCCGATCACCTTCATGGCCGCATACAGCATGATCTGAGCTATTGTACAAGCATGTACATAGGTTCACGACTTCAGCCCATGCGAGCCATGAACCCCCCCCCCCCCCCCCACTCTGGCTCGTCAACGAGGATTCATACACTGGGCGGCGACCTGTCAGATTGAGCCTCCCAATTGAATGAAACGCAAGACGAGGAATGGCCATTCCCCAAGCACTCGTACAAGCTTATCTAGGCTCGATGGCCGGGTGGTATCTGGAAGGTCTACTTTCATCGCCAAGCTCAGCCAGGATGGCGTTCCTGAACAATGTGCGATGCTTCGCTCCAGATTCCGGATCTTGACTGACAGTCGCCTCAAAGGCGCTGCGAATGCTGCGGCGGAGCTCAGAGCTCCGCCCGGCGGCCTCTGCGATCTCAGCAGCGAAGATCCGTGCGGCTATCTGCATAGCAAAGTGATTGCCGCCGAACATCTTCCATCTAGACGCTTCTGCCACGAAATCACTCGAGTGCGGCTCGCGTTCAGGCAACGATGAGGGACTGCCTTGACTCACAGCAAAGAGCTGTGTATTGACATTGCGGCGCGCCAAGTTAAGGATCGTTGTGGCGCTAATCGCCCGGTCGGCGGTATCCGTCTCCGAGGCTACCAATGTCTGCAGGGCAGATTTGAAAGCCGGCTCTAAAGGCAGGATGGAAGCGGAGCCAGTCATGACTATGAACAGCGATAAGACTGTAGGGCACAAGCGGTGTTGATCAGCAATGGGGAAGATCCGTCGTTCTTGCTGTGCATCTTGTACGCCGCTCTTCGAAGGTAAGATGATGCCATCCGCCTTCGTCTCGTCTTCCCCTTCAGCGTATCAGCTACGTGAGAGCACGTCATCAAGGGAGGGGTGTGCTGATTTGGATTACAGTATCTCATTGACCCGATAGAGAGGTGAGGGCATCTGCGGCGGCTCTGTACTGTACAGTACATGTAGCTCTCGCCACTCATCAGGTAGATGGATGGCAAGCCTGCGAGATGGATCGTACTTCGCACTTTGCGAGCATGACATGGCCAGGCTGCTTACATGAGCGTCTCCGAGGGCAGCGTTCTAGCGAAATCTGAGTGATATCTAGATGCTGAAATTCTCCGGGGATTGTACGACCTTCGTCTGACTATCAAGACCATATTCTATAGTAAAACCCGAGAGGGTACATTAACTGTACAGCACGACCTGTAGGGGTGGAGTAGCTGCCTATAAGGCTAGTGAGACAGACGAGTCTGAGGTTTAGTAGAGTACTTGAATACCTCAGACTACAGCTCGACGTTGTATGGACACCTGGACAACGGTCCCATGCGTGATCGATGGTTGCAATCAGAACATACATATATACATCGCCCAGCTAAAGAAGCGATATGGATCTATATTGTATCACCTATGTACCGGCGCCTCTTCGTCGAAGGCCTCTAACATAGATGTCTTCAGTAGATTGAACTCGGTATCCTCACCGGGATCGACCGATTCAAGTGCTTGGCGGACACTCTGGACGAGCTGAGGCTTCTCGGTGACGTTGGTGAGGAAGTACAACGTGCGTGACATTTTCTTGCGTTCTTCCTCATCTAGACTCGCGACACCCGAGGATCGACCAGTTTCCACAGGGCGATGAGTATCCAAATGGGATTGTAGAGGTCCGGTATGGCTCTTTAGGGCGTTCATGTACTCTACGCCGTGACGCAAAAATTTCTGAGCTGCTGCCGAGCGATTCTCTTCATCGGCGTTGATGAATTCGGATGCCGATCGTAAGAACACGGTTTGAGCTTGGCCAGCACTGGTCTGTATTGAGCTGAACATGAAGCGCTATGGGCTTGGATGCGGTGTGAAGGTCGCGACGGCTCAGAACAGTTATGGCTGATGGTGCAGAGCCATAGAGGGCGGACGGGTATACCCTTTATATGTATAGCATAGGCGTCGACGGCGACCGACTACAATGATTTAGCAGTAAGCGAGAGATGCACCAAGCGATGAAGAAGGGAATGCGCTCCCGCTTGCAGCGCCATCCCGGTCATGAAGAGCAAGACCTCGCTTAGTAGATAGGATGGTCTCAAGCTTTGATGGCCTTTGATCATGTTGCAAAGGATGTTCCATGCGAATGCGCCTTCCTGCATCTCATCCAACCGAAATGGTGTTAGCGAGAGACCGCCTCGCTTCCTGGGCTTCGCTTCGCCCCATCAAGCGTGGGATAGCTGAGCCATAGCTACTGACATGATGACAGCTATCGCCGGCATCTCAGCAGGTCGCGATCTTTTCGCTCAGAGCCCCGAGGCAGCATGTTAGATACCGATGGGTCGAACAAGCAAAGGTGAGCGGGCCAATTCCGGTTGGATGCCGGGTACTGTAGCCGCGTGAGTAGCCCAAGTGTTGTACAGCACAGTACATCGGGGCGCCGTCTCAGACTGCCCTCGGCCCGTGCAAGCTGAGAAGGACAGGGCCGTGTCCTGACTTTCGCGGTGTCAAGCAATACGCTATCGCAAATGACAGTACAGCAAAGTGCGCGAGCCAGGGACTCCAAGACTGGTCGGCGGGTAACTGCGACTATCGGCAGTTCGCGGCATGCCCGGCAGGTGCGAACGCAGCCCCGACGGTGTCCCCTCTTTAGGCATGAAGACATGAGCTTCAGACGTATTCACACTATACATGACCTCATACTGATCAGTTACAAAGTCGGGAATCGGCCTCACAGCAGCTTCTCCAGGACTGCAGTACGGAGGAGCTCGGCTTCCGAGTCGCCGTCAGCCGATACAGCTTCAAAAGCGTTGCGTGTAGTGTCGCGGGGCTCAGGATCGTCCTTTACTGCCATGCGAAGCATAGTGGCATAATTCGTGGCGGCACGCCCGTGTCCGCCGTGAGAGCTTCCAGAGAGATCCTCATGTTTCGTCAGAGCCGTGCCGTCCAATCGGGTCCGAAATGCGCTGTCCCACCGCATCAGGTTCCATTCGACCCTGCCTCGCATTTCCTCCGCTCCCAGCGTGAGGAACCGCTTCGCCGAGGCGACACGCGTTTCCCATGTCGTGTCGGCATCGGCGAGAGTACGTGTGACGACGACGAGTTCCTTCTGTGAATCTGTCTGAAACCTTCCAGAACTGCTCATGTCGAAGCGTATGCGTTTGATAGCGAGTGGGGTGCGATGAGTGTGGAGTGTGAGGTGGGATGGGAGATGTTGTAACTCGGCATGACATTCTCGCAGGCTTATATACATCTCTCCCCTCCTGCCTGCTTATGATCGCATGACCCCTCTGGGCCACGAAGACGTCCGAGGACATCGGACGTCGCTGACGCACGTACGGCAGTCCGTGAGGATCCTTTGCCTGTCGTTTCCGTTGACCCTGGAGAGCTCCCTTTATCAGAGACTTCCTGCGAACCTCGCTCGTCATCGGCGGTTGGTAATGCCAGGGTCCGGGGAGTCGTCAGGGTCCATGCGCCGGCAGCTGAGGCAGATGTTCGCATCTGCGCATGTCCGCTCTCCATAGGTATCCTGCGCGTGGCCATGTGGACTGTTGTGCCGGGCTGATCGGGAATCTCACCAGCTTCGACTTCGGCCGGCCGGCCCTTGGGGTATCTTTGACGTCCCTGCGTTGCCTGCGGGGGATCGACAGACACTGCGGGAGGCTGAACATGTGAACGGCTTGTCTTTCTGCGGCCTCTCTCTTGCATCGCCTTTTCCGGCCGCCCAACAGGATGGGTGCTCGGTGGCGAAATCCGACACGACGCTCTGTCGTTGATCGGCGATCTCGAAATGTACAATACGCACTGCATGTGCGGCCTGCAATACAACACCAGTGCCACTCATGGCAGCCTGCCCCTCTCAGAATGGCGGCGCTCTTCGCGGCAGGACACCTTGCAATCACAGCGTGACTGGGCTACTGTACTTCGGTCATGCTGCCTGTTTCTCAAAGAGATCGCCGTACCGCAGCTCTAGCCAAAATGTCGAGGCTCAAGGCTGCGACGAGCAGAAGATGGTATGACAATCTTAGCTAGTGATCACGACGCGAAGCATGTCAGAGATGCCATACATACATACATCAGGGCGCTGGCTCTCTACCTGCTACAAAGTGGTGGAAGTGTCGACGCCTCCCGACAGCACAGTGTCTAGCCAAGTGCGTGTGCTGGGCTGGTGCGCCTCCGTCGTTACTGAGGCCGGCTGCGACAGGCGATCGGAGTCACTTGGAGGGGGCAGCTCTGGCCAATTCAAAATGGCCTGACGGAAATAAGCCGTCTTGCTGTTGCTGGGCTCCACCCCGACCTCGAAGGCGGTTCGGAACCTGGTACGCAACTCGGGGTCTGGCGGCAGGTAGTTCTTCAGTTCTCGGAGAAGGTCCTGTACATTCAACGCATAATAATGCTGCCTCGCCGAAGTTCCCTTCTTTAGACTCTCGACCCAGGACGTAGTGCTCCCTGCTGTGTGGGTGGACAAGGCTGAATTATCGAAGTTCTGATTGACTCGGCGGCAGACCTCTTTGTCCATCAGCGTCAGGAATGTTTCGGCGTCGTTTGGCAGCGTCTTGCTGTCAGTCTGCGGGTCATTGAATCGCGTCACGAGCTCCGCAACTGTTATTTGGGCCTCGGTAAGAGGGGGCGAGCTCATGGCGTTGACTGACATGTCCCACAGCAGATCGACGAATGGCGAAGAACGGGGATGAAGAGCCGGCCGGGTTCCGCGGGGGGGGCTTTTGTATCCTCCCGTCGCGGCTCGCGCTCTTGAGCCCGTCACGCCATGTACTATGATGAAACTATTGGGGCAAGCGTTCCAGACGGGTACAAGAAGGGATACGCGTGTTTCCATTGAGCTGACAACCCTTGTGACAGTCGCCGTCTGATGTGAATCGCACTCGAGTCTCAAAGGATGCCTGGCATGCAGCTGGTGTGAGAAGCTCTGGTTGGCTTTCCCGCTCGGTTGCTCCGCCGTCTCGATCGACGAGGAAGGGTGCTCTTCCACCCAGCATGCAGGGCGCAAGGTCGAGACCTCAGACATTGGACGTATCCGCCCACGTATCCGCCCACGTTGAGGCCCAGGCACTCAGGAAGACAAGAGTCAATTGGCCGTTGACAAGGTGTACAGCGCGTGCGGTGCGCGCGAAGCTGGCCCGATAATGAACAGTATGCATGCAGTGATAATACCTGTCTGGAACGGTCGGCAGTGATGTTTCCAGGGCGAGAACGCAGGCGGAATGCCATGGGCGGCGGCGGGATATATAGCTTTGCGGACCGGGTGGTGACGAGGCATCAAACGATAGCGAGCTCACAGCAAGGCTGCCGCTGCCATCAGAGCGTTGCGGACGCTGCCCTTTCCCTGCCGGCGTGTCATCTCCTTTTGCTGACCCGCGGTGAGGCCCGTCTGTGGTAGCGTCAGCCAAGCTGTTGACACTCGTCAGGTCGATGGCGATGCCGGCTGCTGCCAGCGACCGCATGGCGTGGTCCGACTGGCTTACGTGGGCTTGGACAAGGTCCTTCCTGACCGCCTGAATCCCGGCTTCAATGATCATCTCAGCGAATTGGCCCTTGACGGTGGTGGCACCGGGGGCTGACGCCATGCCGGACGGTGTCTTGGAAGGAGAGGTGCGAGGCTTCTTGGGAGAGTTCGAGGCCGATCGACTGCCAGTACCGGCCGAGGTCGTCTTCTTCTTGGGCGTGGAAGGAGCAGACTTCTCGTCGAGCCATGCAGAGTCGTCTTTGGCGTCGTGGTCGCCAGCCGAGGGGGTGTACTCTGAGCCAGGCGAACTGCCGGTGGTATCGGTCGACATGTCCATGGAGTGCTCGCGCTTGACCATTCTGCGACCAGTATCAGCCAGATCATACTGTATGCATCCAACAGGCTCACTCGACTGGGAGGTTTGACAATGGGCGACGTTGAGAGGATTGAAGGGAATCGAAATGGGTGACGAAGAGTGAAGAGATGGTTGAGGGATGCGGTGGAAAGCCCTATTGCTACGGGCTGGGCTAGTCTGATGGCGGATCGCTCACCCATGGCTGAGCCCCTTGGGTCCTGCGCGTGGCCTCCGGTCGGGGCGGGAGACGCCAGAGCACAAGGCCATCAAACCTAAATCCCTTTCTGTGTCTCCCCCACCCCGTCTAGGCTGGTGACACCCTGAGGCTCAGGCTCCTGCGGGCCGCATGCTGCGACCTGCATGCAGCTGCGACACGAGTCAAACGTGTGACCACACGAATGCGCAAAGGCCTCGATGAACGCACCTCGTCGACCAGCCTTGACATGTCAAATGTCGAAACCCTGTGGGGGCACCGTCCCCGCTGGCTGACGAGTGCCTGCCACATCCCAGGCAGGCGTGAATGGAACGCTTCGACCGGGGCAAAGGCTCAGGACTGCCGGTGGTGAACTGCAGACCACGCTTCGCTCATAGCTCGCACTGCTCTCATCATGTCAGGAATGCATGGAACCTAGTATTCTTGGACCTTCTCACAAGCACCGAACCTCCCAACACTATGAATACCCGCTGCGTGAACCTACCTCCCACTGCCACTCTCACTCTATTGCAGCAAAACGTTCAGAGTCTTCTGGAAATCGTATCCATTAGCGTCGAGGGCCTCGACAACCAGGTTCCTCGGGAACCCCATGGCGCAGAGCTGCAAGGGTCAGCAAGATCCCTATCAGAGCGTCAGACGCACCTTCTTCACGTCCTCGATATCATCTGCCTGCGGCCCGGTGCCGCTCTCTCGCCGCTGAGGCAGTTGTGGCGCTGTGAGACCGGAAGAGTTCCCGCCTTGTCCAGCAGCAGCGGATGACGACGGGGGTGGGCCTGGCGGCGGCGCGTATGTCTCGTGCTGATGCTGAGGCTGCTGCTGGTGTGCCGATGCACCGGTCGAAGGCTCAAAGTCGCCGCCGAACGCGTCGTCGAAGCTGAAGGGCTGCTTGGCCTGACCTGCGGCAGGCGCAGTGGAGGCCGTGCCGGACCCGGCCGCCTGGCCGCCAGACGAGCCGCCGAAGCCCCAAGCGTTGTACTGCCCAGACGTCCCGCCGGGAGCCGCCGTCGCGGAGGATGCGGCCGGACCCCCTGCGGAGGCGGGGACGTTCGGGCTGACCATCTCGTAGCTCTTGCTGCCCTGGCTGGACGCTGCCTCGGGCTTGTCGAACTCGTCGTCAAAGCCAGAGAACTCGTCGTCGAAGGCGTGAGACCCGAAGCCGGCAGTAGGCGCACTGCCGTGCGCAGCCGCCCCGCCGCCTGCACCAGCACCGGAAGCATCGACCTGTGCGGGCGGAAGGTCCGAGAAGTCAAAGTCGTCGTCGTCCTCAAACGCAGCGGTCTTGGGCTGCTGTCGCGTGTCGGCTGGTGCTGCGCCAGGAGGCAGCGACAGGCCGGCTGCGGTTGACGTCTGTGCGGGCTGCGAATCGCGCGCAGTCGTGGTAGAAGCTGTCGGACCAGTCATGGTCGACGGGCTGGTCGCTCGCGGACCGAACGGATCAAAGTCGTCGTCGTCGAAGCCAGAGGCGGCAGCGCTCGTCGAAGCTGTAGCAGGAGCCGCGGAAGTCGGAGCTGGACCGGAGTTGCGCGATGCCGGCGGCGGTGGGGCACTGCGCCTAGTCTTCGGCTCGCGGCCGTCAAACTCGCTACCGGTTGGCGATTGAGCGGACGGCGAGAAGGCGCTGCTGTTACCGAAAGCGCCCGTGCTGGACGTTGCCAGAGGCGGCGAGAGTGCTGCAGCGCCGGCAGCAGCAGCTGCCGCACCCGCTCCAACCCCGGCCATTCCGGCGGGACTCATCGGTCCATCGTCGTGTCGACTGGACAAGTCGGTCGAGAGAGTAGGCGCCGAATGGTCGCCAAATACGTCCTCCTCGTCTGCGTCGGCGTCCTGTCGAGCACCCGCTTCGGTCCGGGACGCCTGGCCTGCGGCAGAGTACGACCGCTTCGGGCCCTCGAGGTCCTCGGGTCCGTCGTCCTCCTCGTCCGATGACTCGCCGTCGGCCGCCGTCGTTGCGGGCTGCGAGAGGGCAGACCGCGCAACCGGCGGCTGGCTCGTCCGTTCTTCGTCGTCGACAGGCGAGTCGGGCACGCTGTCGGGCGCGATCGCCTGGGTGGAAAGCGATCGCTCCGGCTCAGGGCGGCTGAGCGAGTCGGGAATGGCCGATTTGGGGATACCGCTGGGAAGCCCGCCGCCAGGAAGGTCGTTTCCGGTGTGACTGGCCGTGGCATCGCTCTGCGAAGGCTCGCTTGGGTGCACGACCTCGGGCTCGGACTCTGGCTTGTCAAAGTCGGCAAAGGCCGAGTCAAAGTCGGTTGTGCCGGAGGGCTGTGCGTGAGCGGCAGCGATCGCGGTCGCGGGCTTGGCGGTGCCGAACGAGTCGCCGAAGCCGTCATCGAACCCGGAGTTTCCCGCACCCGAGGCTTGCGATGGGCCATCGAAGGCTGGGGCGCCGAAGGGATCGGTGTTGTGCGCTTCGCTGGGAGCAGCGGACGTCGACGACGTGCCGACGTTGGAAGGCATGCCGAAGGGGTCCTTCTCGTCACTGCCCGAAGTCTGCCCGTGCGTTTCCTCGGTGCTGGCCTGGGCGGGACCTTCCTTGGTCGCGGCAGAAGCACCGAACGGATCGGCAGAATTTTCGCCTTGGTGGGTTTCTGCCTCTTCTGACTTTGTATCCTTGTGCTCCTCGCCAGTCACCGCGTCCTTGGCCGCCCCAAACAGGGTGGCCGCGCCAGCAGCCACAACACCTGCGGCAGCGCCCACGGCAGCGACTGTCGTCGCGCCGATGCCCTGGCCTTCGTGCGAATTCTCGCGGCCGAGCTCGCGAGTGGTAGCGACGGGGGACGCCGCGGTCTCCGAGGCGCTGGGAACTGGCGGCGGGGAACGCGACTGGGTCATCGAACTCGAACGGTTCGCAAGCCGGTCGAACGGGTTGTTGCTCCTTGACGAGGCGCCGGTGGCGGTCGGGCTGAGCGCCTTTGGCGTTGACGGCAAAGCCGTCGCAGCCGCAGTGGCCAGCGTTCCCCCAGGAGAGAACGGCTCTGAGGGGGCTGGAACCGCAGGAGGAGCGGCCTTGGGCTTGGCCTCGGCAGCGGCGATGGTCGCCTTGTCCTCCTCGATCTCGTGCTCGACGGCGCGGACCTCGCCCTGGACGCCATCGCGCGACGTCTCGGCAGTGCTGAGCTGCTTCTTGGCAATGGTGACCATGCCCTTTTGCTGCCTCGCCTCCTTGCGGAGCTTTTCAAGCACGAGCTTGAGGCCCGTCTTCTCGTCTTCGATCTCCTTCATGCGCTTCTGCAGGCCCCGTACCTCCTCCTTGTCCCGCAGGAGTGCCTGACCCAGCTCGTCCTTCTCCAACCGCATGGCTGTCAAGTCCGACTCGGCGGAAATGACCTGCTTGTTGAGCTCGGTGATCTTGGCGGTTTGTTCTCCGACGCGAATACGTAGGTCCGCAACAGCCTTGACCTCAGCCTCGTGCTTCACCCGCGCAGTCGACAGCTTCTCCTCGAGCTCGGCCAGCTGCTGGCCGGAGGACGATGCGGACTTTTCCAGGCCGGCACGTGTCTTCTCAGCCTCGGCGAGCGCCTTCGACGTGTTGTTGTACTGATTCTGCTTGTTGCCATACTCAGCGGAGTTGTCGGGTACTGATCGCGCAGCGCTAGCCGAGTCGTTGGCATCGTCGCCGAGCAGGTCGCTGGGAGGTGCAGGTGACTGAGACATCTGCGTCGCTGCTCCGCCATCAGCAGCGCCCCGTAATGCGCGACTGGTGTCAGACTCACCAAAAGAACCCATGCCGAAGGCAGTCGAGGTTGGCGCAGCTGGAGCTGGCGACATACCTCGCGAGACGGGAGCGGAAGGCTTCCTGCTCGGCGGCTGAGGCATGAAGGCTGCAGCATTGAAAGCCCCTGGTGCAGCGGCCTGAGCATGCTGTGCAGGAGCCTCAGGCTGGGCCGACGCCGAGGGGAAAGCTGAAGCGCCTGCCGCGGCGGTCGCAGGCGTCGCGGCCGGCGGGTCGTCGAACAGGTCGAACAGGTCTTTGGTGATACTGCCAGTTCCGCCACCAGCGTTCTGCGTCACTGCAGCGCTACCCCGGAGCGAAGGGGGGATCAGGCTGTTGGGCAAGACCGAAGGCACCTCTCGGCCAGCAAGCTTCTCGTTGATCAGGTGCATCGCAACGGCGAACTGGTCTCGGTCGAGCTTGCCCTCGTGCTTGATGTCCGCCAGGTCCCTGCGTAAGTGTCAGGGCTGACTCAAATGTATGTACAGCTCAATCACTCACCAGATGTTGGCCAGAGTACCCTCGTCGAGCTGACTCTGAAGCATGAATGGGACAGCGACATCGCCCTCGATGACGCCCTTGTTCTGCGGGTCGAGCTGGGCGAAGAAGCGGTCGGACGTGGCCTTGGCGTCGGGCGTTACGTCCCACTGCTGCTGGGTGGAAGTGCTGGTGCCGAACGCACCGCCGCGAGGGGCAAAGGCCGGCTGAGCAGGCGGCTGAGCTGAGAACCCACCGGCGGGTCGTGGCGGGGTAGCGGTCGACACGCCAGTCAGGCTCTGGCCCGTCCGCTGGGGCTGCAGCGTTCCGCCGGTGTACTGTGCGCGAAGGGGGCTGGCTGGTGCGGCACCTGCGCCGGTGTTCTGGCGCACGACGGGGCTCGCCGGTGCGGGCCGACCACCGGACGCCTGCTCGTATGTGCCGGGAGGCAAGGTGGCAGGCAAGTTGAGCGAGGGGTTCGCCATGCACGCCTGGATGAGGTACATCCCGATGATGAAGTCGGGGAGGTCGAGCGAGCCTCGTTGTTGCGTGTCGGCCAGGTTCCTGCCGGGCGTCAGTCAATTGCTCTTCCTGAGTGACACGCCCGGCCGGCACGTACCAGATCTGACCGAGCTTGTCGTATCCGAGCTGACTCTTGACAAAGACATCGCGCGCCTTGTCGCCAGACACGAGACCGTTCTGGGGTCCGCAGCCGACGAAGATCCGCGTGAACTTGGTCCTGTCGGCTGCCGTCAACGGGGGCAGGCCGCTGCTGCCGGTTGTCTGGGCAGACATCGGTGCCGCCGCGCCCATGCGGGAGCCAGTGCCCTGTGCGCTAAGCGGAGCTGTCTGCGGAGGAGGAGGGGGGTGACCTTGGAACGAGGGATATGGTCCGGCTATACGACGTCAGCATCCAGGAAGGGAGAAAGGGAAACAGTGAGGCGGACGTACGCTGGTTGGCGAGCGACTCGTCAATAGTGGTCTTGCCGCCCTTCTGGGCCCAGCCGATCAACCTCGCGGCCTTGTACCATGCCTCTTTCGTCAAGAAACCGTTGTTGTCCGGGTCGGCGATGGCCCATACCTCGCCGAGGGTCTGCTGAGGCAGGCCCGAGCTGACGAGGAAGGGCAGGGCGTCTTGTCCCGGCAGAACGCCGGCCTGGTCCTTGTCGACAATGGCGAACAGCTGGTCATAATATGCGCGCTCCTGTGGCTGGAACGCCATCCTGCAAGCTGTCCTCTGCTGCCCAGTAAGACAGACAGGCAGATATGTGACTGGTAGGTATGTATGTAGGACCACGGTGTCCCGGAGGAATGGCGGTGTGTCTGTGTTGCCTTGCCCGGACTACGGAATGCCCGGTCATCGTCATCGTCCGGGGCAGCGGCCGGGGCACACAAAAGTGGGGGGAACATCCAACCGTCGCATATCTCCGTCGGATCTGGTCAGTCGAGAAGTCTAGGATCGACTCTTGGCTTGTCATAGGGATTACTGGTGAATCTCTGCTGCATAGATGGCTACCGCAGTACCCGAACGACCACCGACGGGTGAGGCTCCTGCTGTGGCAGGGTCCAGCCGATGGACCGCGCCTTCCTGGGCTCAGAACCTGTACAGCAAGTTTCCGCTCGTGAACTTCGAGCAGGAGGACGAGCTCGAGTGGAAGAAGGCAGCCAGAAGTACGCCGGACGTCGCATGTAGCTTATGGGTGAGCTATCATTTATTCCGGCTTCGCGGTCTGGATGTTGTCTGACCGTCTCAGATTGAGCCACCGTCATCAGCATCCACGAACCCACACCACCGACCATGGGCGTCATCTTCTCCTCCTTCCTTACGGACGCAGCTCTTGTTCTTGCTGCGTGATCCTCCAGTCCGCGTACGATTCACGCCTTGGAAATCGGCTGCATCGGCACCTGGTGAAGGTCTTCCCGCCCTGCACCTTGTGCACGAGAACAAGCTAGTACCGACGAGCGAAATCCGCGCGTGGCTCGACGCCGAGCACCCGCTCAAGGGCAAGAACAAGGAGTCAGTCCGCGGTCCGAGAGAGATCCGTTCCTAGTCTGTAGTGCTGATCAGAACCAGACTGCAGGGGATGCCAACGCAAGCAGCCTACGATAAAGGTGTAGCCCTCGCTCAGCTCATCTTGGGGAGCTTGTACCCCGCATACCTCGCCTCTTTACCTCAACGCCCATCGACGCTGCACCTGATGTTCCCCGTTCCTCCGCCACTTATTGGCGGCCTGATCACGCCGCTGCCAACAGCGCTCACAGGCGACCAGCGTCAACTTGACATCGACGAGATTGTCAGTAAAGGCGTTGAGGCCATTGGTGCCCTCGACCTCCTCATAGGGGCAGGAGCTGGCTGGGGCCTCGGAGCCGAGTGAGTCTGGGAGCAGCGCTTCTGAGACCCAGAGCTGACTGGACAGACAACCCACACCCCTGGACGCCTTGATCGCTGCGCACCTGTATCCGCTATACGAGCTGCCAAACTCGTCGCCGCTCAAGGGGGCCGTCCCCGGTCGGCCGATGCTCGCAGACTATCTCGACCGTGTCCTCGAGCGAGCCAGCGCCAACGTCATCTGATCTGACCAAACTCAAAACTCACTCGACTCGACCGCGCATATTGCATTTTGCATGGCATGCATTCCTGCTTATTCCTCAAGTCCCAGATCCGGGGCTCGGTTCGGATCTAGGCCCCGATCTGCACCACTATGCCATGGGCAGGTACTGATCGGCGCACCACAACGCCTTCACAAGACACACGTGTTGCCGTGTACTCCCTTTCGTCATTTCAGTGCCCCATTTCATCGTCTGTCCATCAGATCATCTGATAGGCGGCACGGCACACAGATCGCCCCGGTGCGGAGCGGTTCGTCACTGACCGACGACCTCTTATCATTCACGAGGGAGCGTGTCCTCGAGTCGACAGATTATCGGTCGAACAGGGCCGCCGCGGCGCATCGCCTTGGGTGTGTGAGCAAGCGGACAGGCAAGCAGCCTGGCCATCGGTCGCCGCCCATACCGGCGCAAC
The DNA here is from genome assembly GCA_037040355.1 of Cutaneotrichosporon sp. M94-02A. NCBI lineage: Eukaryota > Fungi > Basidiomycota > Tremellomycetes > Trichosporonales > Trichosporonaceae > Cutaneotrichosporon > Cutaneotrichosporon sp. M94-02A. The sequence goes on from JAXQGU010000071.1 coordinate 193,431, forward strand.
TGGCCTAAGATGCTTGTCGGCAGCCGTCAGACGGTAGTTTGGGGAGAGCGCTATCCGTCGTACGATGTCAACTCCTCCTGCCGCCAGTTCGGACTTGCACAAAGACCATCTTCCGCCACTTCATCTTGATACTTGACTCGGCGAAGTCCTGCTGATAATTCCTCGCCCGCTGGTTGAAAGCCAATGGAGCCGCTCCACAAGATCGTGATCTTCATCGGAGTGAGTGCTTGTCAGAGACGCTTATTCTTATTACTAATCGCCGCAGGAAGACAAGCCCCCGAGTAGACAGTTCCACGTGGTCCTGAACATGACCGCCAATCTACTTGATCTGCAGTTGGCCATACAGGTAAGCGGAGTTGTTAGGTGATCCGCGCGGTGAAGAGTTCTTCTCGTTTACAACAGGCACACGAGGGCATGCCTCCCGAGGATCAGCTTATCCTCAACGGTGCCTCCGCCATCATGCCCGGCTTTTCGCTTCTATCGCAGGGGATTGGCAATTTTGCCTGTCTGCATTTACACGACCTCGCGCAGATGCGAGCCGAGAGCCGGCAGCGTGCTGAGCAGATTCGCCTCGACAGGGAGAAAAGAGGGCGGTATACCGACAAGTCAGGCAAGGTCAAGCTTCGGCGGAAGAGCAGGCGAAAGAGTGATAACCCCTGTCCGCCAACCGACTCGGCGCAGAAGGATAAAGCGTCCGATGAGAAAAGGCTTCCCGGCATCGAGACGCTTCTCGCGGTCGCGGGCAAGTATCGGTTGGGCAGCCCAACAGAACAGCCCGCAGACCTTGAGGGGCGATTGCGGAACTCGCAGCCCGGAAGAAGCGGTCACGCCTCGCTCGATTCACCGGAGGAAGACGCAAAGAAGCATTCGTGAGCACCGCTCGTCAAAGGTCAAGAACGTTAGCGGCAGTCAACATGTCGGTACGAGCTGCCGACACTGGATATTACTGCTACAAACCACGTCGGCGCCGTTTACTCGACCTGGCGAGAGCCAGCTCTTGGACCCTTGCCCGCTCCACCGACCTTTGCGCTGCGGCTCCCGAACTGCATCGCTCGCTTGACTCTTCCCGCTGTGATTGCCAGTCCGGCAATTTCCGCCGCGAGCCGAAGCAGCCGTTTCTCCCCCTCGCCTTCCGGTAGGGTCAGGTCGCACTTCTCCCAGATCGGCAACGACGACAGGTACGCAATGAACGACAACGACAAGTACGGGTACCGAGCGTCCCGTGCGAACGAAGACAGGATCCGGTCGTCTCGAGAGGTGTTCCGCGTCGGCAGGCGGCTGAGCTCGTGCTGGATCTGCGGGCGGTGTCAGCAGGCGAGCAGGTACTCGCTCATGTATGGCTCGTACCTCTCTTACAAGACCTTTCCACCCGCCGAAACTGAAAGATTGCCTGTGTCGCGCATATCCGGCGAGCTGTCTGAGACAAGATCAGTCAAGGCGAGAGCCAACGGGCGTCAAGGACTCGCTCGTCTGGACCTAAGCCAGAGAAGTAGACTTTGGCCTTTGACTGATACGGTTCGCGACCTGTAGCGGTCCTGACTGTGCCGATACCTCGTGACGCAAAGTAAAGAGGGTAAGCAAGTGACTGTCCGCAATCAGTATCAGGTCCGCCCCAGTCAGCAGCCTCACGAGATCCATTTCTAGCACGTCAGCGGGGTCCAGGCTGAGCTGTCATGGACTCACCAGTTGTGCAAGGATACATCAGGTCCACCACCCTCTCTCGGTGTGCTTGATACTCCTACGCCTGTCAGCACGCTATCAGGTTGGTGTCGAGAGGAGCGCTGACTTCGAAGGTGACATCGACTTCGATGAACCGCCATTCTCGCCCAGCACAGACCTGCTTCAACTCCTCCAGCGCCTCGAGCCCGCCTATCCTATCAGGCACCTTGTACTCTCCGTTCTCATCGTTCAGCCGCTTGTGATCGGCCACAGACAGACCATCTGGCGGCTTCTCACCGCTGTCCGATGCAGAGGGGCCAGCGTCGTCCGCCCTTCGCGGCTTCGGCAATGGAGGCAGCGATGGATTCCGCTGGAACGCGATGTTCAACAGATCGATCGGCTCAGATGGTGGAAGACAGCTGACATGTCAGCAGGCAGTCTCGGTCGGCACAGACCTGGGTATCCACTCACCGATGTAGCATACATGCTAGCAATGTCGAGTCGACGCCACCGGAGAACAGAACAGCAGCGCGAGCGTCTCTGGGTAGTGTCAGGATTTGCACTCTGCATTCCCACGCCAGGCATACCCTAGGCGAGGAGCTGGGATGTTCTCCGTCCTCAGCCTGGTGCTCTGCTCGAGATGCTCGAGGAATCGCTCGGCCGCCTCCCGCGGTATTGGGGGCACGTCCCCCAGCGGCAGGTCGGTGATGATTGGCTGGACACGAGTCTGCATGATTTGAGCGACCGCTCATGAGGGCTGTTGATACGCAGACTTACCCATTCTGGTCTGCCCATGCCTGAATCAAGGGGGCTCGCAGTTGTCCATCCTGCACTGAAATCGAGCGTCTTTTCGTCAGTCCAGCTCCTCGAAGGCAACACGAACCTCTTCGTCCGCAGACAAGTTGATGCGGTCGAGGCGGATGATGCCACCTTCGCTGCCTAGCAGTGCCCGCATTGGTATACCGCGCTCCCTCGCTAGAGAACTGCGAGTTGACGACAGCAGGAAGAACGAGGATGGAGTAGAGGTCTCGGCACCATGCTCGGTCGGGTGCACCAGCAGCGACCTTCTAGCCAGCGGATCTGTTTGGTAGGTGACAGTACGCTCTTGTATCTAGTCATTTGGTCAGCTCATCTGGGTAGGAAGATCTCGCTTGCAGACAGTCTTCGCCGACGCACGTCAAACCACACGAATGCATACCTAAACCTATCAACCTATGCCTACCACACTTCGCACGTGATACGAACGGTCCTTCCACACGGCTGAGTACAGAACCGACCGGTTCTCCCTGCTCGAGAGCTTCGAAGACCTTGACGGTATCATTCTCGCCCGGGGCAACCTTGAGATCGTCGCCGTCGGACTCGAAGATCTGTCCGTTCCAAGCGAGAACGCCGCGCTTTCCGACAAGGGGCTGTTGAGTGACTCCCTCGCCACGGAGAGCGAGGACGGACGACGAGATGGTCAGCAGGAGCGAGAAGTCGGGGTTTGATGGGAGAGCTTGAACATGAGTGAATGTCCGACTTGAGTCTGGACCTCTGAAAGCATTGGAAGCGATCAGGGACTGAGTGAGAGGGTCCAGCGCGCTTTGATCCTCGAGCACGCTACTTGATGCCGAGCCATCATCATGAGCTCGAGAGCTGCTGATGATGCTCAAGCTGACAGTGATTCCGCACATGGCGGAGAAGTCAAAGGTGCTTGAAAGCACAACGAAGTGGATTTTACGGACAGCGAGTTTAGTTGAGAACACCGTGGGAGACCTGACGTCCGTGTATCCCGCGCGTCTGATGGAGAGTGTGAGAGCGCACCTCTACATGATGCGATGTAGTGCAGAGCGAAGCAGCTCGTCTTAAAGGACCGTTTGCAGTAGGCGGCGAGTCTCACACGACTCGCGGAGTCGCTGCAGCCACCAACTTCCGTTCCTTATGACATGACGATGACATGGTTTGGTAGACGCGAGTCAACACGCGTCTGGGCAGGTACGAATCTGCTGCGCTCTGGATCTAATCCTGATGGTAGGACCGTCATGCAGAGAGTGTGTGTTTGGATGATTGATCGACACGCGCCCGCGGGGAGGGCGGGGACATGTGTCAGAGGCTGGACGAACATTAGGCCGGGACTGGATGAGTCTGCCCCGATAGATGTACGACGCGACTTGGATCCCCGTAGTACAGAGCCTGTCAGACGCGCCTCGGCGGGCTACGGCTCCATGTCGTCATGCTTCACCCGATTATTACCATTTTGGGCGAAATCAAGGAGTCAAATTACGTACATGACGCCTCGGAAACGCGTCGGTAGCGGTGACAGGTGGCTTGAGGTACAGAAGCGCCCATCCTTCCAACCCATGCGCTCGCTCATCTCACTCTTCCTCATCTTCTCAGCTCGCTACTGCTCTCCCTCATCCCGTCCTCGTCTTCAGCTCCACTCTTGCTCAACATCACTCGTGCGGAAGAGGATTTTTGCTCTCTCAACCACCACTCCCTTGTATTAGCAGTCCAATAAATTTACATCGCGCGCTCGTGGCGCTGCGTCGAACGTCTCGAGAAGCCACCCTATCCTACGCGTCAAGCATCTCAAATCCGCCTTAGGAGCAATCAGACCGAGCAACCCTCATTTTCGACCAGCCCGACATCACGGCTGGTAGGTCTCCGGTCCGCACAGCGTGGAGCGCTCGTAGCGTCTGTGATATATCCCATCTGACGCGACAGAACCCCGCGACCCTTTCGTGCAGGTGCAGCAGCTTTTTGCCGCCCCTCCGGCTGGTTTCTCCTTCTTGACTTCATCCATCTCGCTTCACGACGTCCAACCTCACCTGTTCATTCTCACGCCTGGTGCGATCACCCTCGGCCCTGCGGGCAAAGGGCTGTACACTACTCAATTTCACGACGACCTGCATACCCCATCCTTCGTGGCCTGCGGAACGCGTGTCTCCCTTTAGGCAGGTCTTAAAGGGTAGTACTGTTCGCGAATATCTCGGATACCCGATACCGCACTCTTTTCGGCTTCGTTTCCCACCAGATGACCCGCGCATCAAGTTCGAGCGGTCCCAAAGCCCGACCGACGCGCCGCGTCGCGGATCCCACAGAAGATATGCAAAGGCCAGCGTGAGTGGCTGACAGACGCGACAATTTCGCTGCCGATGGCTGACCAATGCCACAGCTCTGCGGGACCTTCGCGACAGCACGCGTCGTCGCAACCGCTTCTCTCACATCCTCATCCTCACTCCCTTCAGAATTCGCCTCAGTTCTGGGCACCACCGCTTCAAGGTGTCCAATATATGCCCGATGACTATGCTCCAAGCGCCATGGACGCGTCAGCCCAGTGGGCCGACCCACAGATGGTGCCGGTGCAGATGCCAGACCGTCGCGTTGTGATGCAGGACATGCACAGCGCGCCCAGCACCCGTCGGCCATCGACCAGCTCTGCCCAGGTGCAGTACGACAATGATGAGGAAGTGGAGACCATACCGATGGACGACGGGCAAGACATGTTTGCGCCAACGTATCCAAGCCAACAATCGGACTTCTCGCTCGGCGTCGGTCCGTCCAGCGGGCCTCGGCATATGGTCCAGTACGGAGGACAGATGGTGCAGACCTCGCCCATGCCCATGCCGCCGCCAATGCACATGGGCTACACGTCGCCAACCGACTCGATGCACCTGCACTCGGGCGCCGGCGCGCAGTACGCCACCCCCATACCCATGTCCGCACCCCTCCACGGCCAGCACCCTGCATACAGGCGCGAAGGCCCGCCTCCGCCACGGCCAAACCTGCAACACCGGCACACGACCGCTGCTGGCGCGTCACGACCACCGCCTCTGCAGCGACATTTCTCCGCTGACCCGTCGCACCCTGGTCATCCTCAAGTACACGATGTCTTCGCTGCCCCAACTGGGACGACGCCGCGTCGTCCGGGGCACTTCGACCAAATGACCGCTTATCATTTCGAGCAAGACGTGAGTGATAACAGGGTGATCGCGGCTGACGCCCAGTTCATGCCGGATCAGGGCATCTCTCCTGCACGGGCGTTGGGACCTGCACCCGTACCTCATCATTTCTCGCCCCATCACGAAGATCCGCTGGTCACGCCGTTGCAGCAGAAGAACGCGTACGCGCAACAGATTCGTTCGTCCGTCACGCCATCGACCGTGCGTTCACATGCATCAACGATGTCTGTCACGTCGAACTCGTCTGCCTTGACAGACTCGACGTATCGGCGGCCAAACGATGCGAGCAGCGATGACGAGAACGACTCGCCAACTCGAGGACCTTCGAACCGGGCGGTGAGGATCCAGCTCAACGCGCCTGGCATGCCTCCTCCCGGATCACGGCGGCCGAACAACGTCATCATTCGCAACCCCCGACCAGGGCAGGGGCAGCCCGTGGCGAAGCCCACTGTAACAGGAGGACGGACCAGCGCGAAATTCAGCAAGGTGGCTGATGATCCGGGAGTTGAGGGTATCCCACCAGGCCCGCGACCAATGGACCGACCGGGTCCTTCGTTCGCGTGCATCATCGGTCAAGCCATCCTGCGGTGCGCTGCCGGCGGTCTCTCCCTCGAGCACATCTACCGATACGTCGAGACGGCATACCCGTTCTTCAAGAGTGGCGATGGCGCTTGGCGTAACTCTGTCCGCCACAACCTTTCCATCCATAAAATGTTCGAGACTATCCCTCGGACGGAGAAGTTCCCGCCAGGAAAGGGCGGCATCTGGATCATCCATGAGGAGGAGAAGTGCCATTGGCCATCAGAAGACAAGTTTATCAAGAACTTCCCAGCCTCGCACCCGCACCACGCCGTCTGCCGGCAGACCCAGCACGAGCGGCAAAAGGAGCTGGAGGCGATGGCAAAGGCCAAGGCGGAAGGCCGCGAGTACGTGCCCAAGAAGGGCAAGAAGGCGAGGAAGCTGCCTGTCGAGTCGGCCGAGGGCATGGAGATGACGAGGTCGTTCTCACACATGAGCGATGCCTCGGCGTCGATCCCTCCATCGGCTTCGGTGCAGCCCTCGTCGAGCGGAGAGGCGGCAGCGCAGACGACCACGCCCCGAATCACCCCCGCTCTGCTTCAGCCACCCGCCATCGCCGAGCCCGACTTCACTGTCATCGAGTCGGACTTTGTGCCGATCGAGCAGTCGGAAGAGCCAGACTTTACCGCCTACACTTCTGACTCGGCCGAGCCCGAGCGGGAAAACATCCCCTCGCCATCGATGCCCCCGTCAAGCGTGCCCCGCGGGTCAATGGTCCCGCCAAAGTTCAACCTGCAGCGTGTCCGCCCTATCGAGGACGAGGAGAACGTCTTCCTCTCGAGCACAAAGCGGCCAAGGATCTCCGGACCGCTCTCAGAGCTCTCGCCCATTCCTCAGAACGCGGCCCGCCACCCAGGCAGCTACGTTACTCCCGAGAGGGAGCGCGGAGACCCCGCCAGCAAGATGTCGCTGGGCTCATCGGTCTTCAAGACCCCGGCGCTGGTCAACACCTCTTCCAGCCCTGGGTCGTCGCCCATGCCTCCCACCATTGGGCGGGACGCCCATCGCCACCCGTCGGCATTGCAGCAGGCCTGGACAACCGACGACTTCATTGCCACGCCTGACTCGCCGCCTCTGCGAAACTCGACGTCGTTCAGCCTCGACGCCGCTTTCGACATCAAGCCCAAAGCCATGACGCACCGACGCATGATGGACGAGGACCCCATGCTGCCTATTGTGGCGTCGCCGCGGGCGCCCCCCAAGACCCCATTGTCCCGATCATCAGCCGCGCGCGACCAGACGCCCCGCCCGAACCTGGGCCGGACGCCATTCAAGACGCCCATGTTCGGCGGATCGGGCGGTTCGCCTTACCTGCCGCTCCCGCTCGGCAGCGAGCTGTCGACTCCGGCGTGGGAGATCAGCGGCGTGCTCCACCGCCTGCAAGGCAGCATGGAGAGCCCCACGCGCGCCGGCGGCTTGCGCAGCCCATCTATCATGCGCAGCCCCGTGCCCAGCACCGACCCGCTCCGCTACGCCTTCCTCATGAACTCCGGCAGTCCCAAGAAGACCAAGTGCCTCGCCGAGTAATCCCTGATTTAAGTGAAGACCATTGATTCGACTCCCGTATACAACGCCTGTACTACTCATTTGACCTGACTTGCCTTGGCCCAGACCTTGTTGAGACTTCTACCCACTCCGTGTGACACGCGATCGTATGCCTCCTTTATGTAGCGTGATGTATCTCCATTTCACCTTGCAAACGACAACAACAGCTTCATGACCGGAGGCGGGTCTGTGCTAGCACGAGGCCTCCTTCCTATGTACCGACCTTTTGATCACAGTATGGGATCTGCCACTGAATAAGTAGCACACTGCGGATCGGGGTAGAGTTCGCGGCAGGGTAGGTGGTGTACAGCATGTTGTTGGTCACCACTTGCTCAGTGTCGTCTCTCGATCGCTACAAGCTCTGAGCAGCCGCGCAGCATTGGGAACTGTTGTACATGGCTGGCTGGCTGCCTTCTGTCTACTCCTATCGTACACTCTCAACATCTGCGCTTGAGCCCGACGCGGCAGGTCTTCTCAAGCTCCGACACAGGTCTGAAGGGCCTTGACGTGAGGGCCACCGGAGAGGACGTCGGAGTCCTGCAGCATGGACCAGTACATGGTACCAGCCGTCTTCTTGTGCCATTTAGCGCAAGTCTGGCCGATATCGTAGGGGCTCATCCAGGTCCAGAACACGCCGTTGGCGGTATCGACGGTGGCGGAGCCGAGAACCGTCTTGTCGTCAAAGGCATTCCAGTCGGTGATGTTACCGGCCGAGAGTTGGCCAAGCCTGCTGGCGGGCGTGTGCTCAGTGCCGATGGAAGGCGGCACGTTGAGCGCCTCGTTCCAGGTCCAGAAACCGGACAACTGAGCATCCGGGCCCTCGTACGGGCCCATCTCGCATCCGATCGCTTTCGTCGGGGAGCACTTGGCAGCTTGCTCAGATGTGAGCTTGAACCACTTGGCATACATGGGGTAGCCCAGCACTGCCCAAAGATCAACATCCAGATCTCTGTCGGAGCCTTGCCGTGGGTCTTACCGAGCTTCGGGATCGTGAAGCCTCGCGTTTCAAGGTCAGCCACAACGGTCTTCATGATCGAGTCTGAAGCGTGGAAGCCGGTCTTCTTGTCGCGACGGTTGGTGTAGTCGTATGTCATAACGTTCCAGTAGTCGACGTACTTGTCGTATTTCGGGACCATGTCCTTGGTGAAGCCCTTGAGGCCTTCTTCCTTGGAGCCGATCGCAACCGTCAAGAGCTTGCCCTTGGGAAGGGCAGCCCTTAGCTTTTTCAAAAGCGTTTCGAACCCTTCTTTGTCTCCGGGGTACTCGGTTCGATCAAATTCACCGCCCCCGACAGGATACCTGGGGACTAGTCTCAATATACGCCAAAAGCCCGCACAAGGACTCATCACTTACTCCCAGTCGAGGTCGAGGCCATCGAGCTTATAGTTCTTGACGAATGCAACGCAGTAGTTGACAAATTGGTCGTATTGACCACCACGTACCGCGGCGTTGAAAGGCTGTTCGAGCGCCCAGCCGCCTACGGCAGCCATGACCTTGAGCTGTTTATTGCCTGAAGCCTCTCTCAAGGCACCGGCGGTCGAGCTGGACCAGGAGTTGCTGTCTGAAAACATCCATCCCTCAGGGCCTTCGCCCACGGCGGCAGGTGCCGTGCTCATGATCGTGGCGTTGTTGACGAATGCTGCAGGCCAGAGTCAGCCATCCAAGCTACAGCCCTAGGTTGGCGGGCGGAGCTTACACAGGATCACGTGGGTGAGGCCGCTAAGGTGCTCTTTCGTCGGAAGAGCTTTCGCCTGGCCCGCCCAACTGCGTGATCGATGAGCAACTGAGTCGCAGCTTCGCTAGGCCTGAGTGCCACTCACACGCTCCAGTAGCCCATGAAGACCTTGCCGCCGCCCGAGCCGTCGTCCGCGCCGCCGCCCGAGCCGTCGCCCGAGCCGCCGTCTGGAGTCGCCCGCACACCTAGCTGCGAAGAAGGCTCAGCACTCGAGCTCGAAGCGAGCGGGATAGTAAAAGCTCACCTCAGCAGACGCCGGCGCAGCCGTGACCATGCCCAGCAGGCCCAGCAACGCCGTGGAGAGGGCGAGTTTGGAAAACATCTGGGGCTAAAGTACGCTCAGTCAACCCGTCCAGATAAGCTCGAATGTATATGGACAAGTCCAGCTTGACCCTAATCGACCTGGAGCCAGAACTAGTCCCCTATGCTCTGCCACTTATACCTTCGTACGAGCACACGCGCTTGGCTGCAGTTACATGATTCGCCCCTAAGCTGACAAGGGAGCTATCATTTTTAGCGTCTGCAGGAACGCGTTTGACAGGAACCGATAAAGGTAGGGCGGCAGCTGATACATATGTAGATGAATGCCCCCAATCGATATACTGCCGATCCCCCTGAGGGGGCCTTCAATCTTTCGGACCCTTTGCCTAACAGGTCTGAGACGTGTTCGGACTCGCTGCAGCCCTTGAGAGTGATCGGTGGATGCTTACCAGGGGCAAGTGATGCATCGCTAATGGCCGATGGAGCACGCCACAGGCTCTCCGAGCCCGACGTCCGTGATGGCGTTCTTCTAGGGGGATCGATGGCGGACCGGCGGTCAGTTTTGGCAACCCCGGCTTGGGAGCAGTCCCAAGGCCTTCAATACATCTCAGGGGCTGTCGACGAATGGATTCAGCCCATGTGCGTGTGATTGGGGACACAGCTGCTGCACTACCCATGCTGAGCAACGACACGGATGTGATTGGCACAGCCAGGCGTGGGCCACACTTGTTCCCGTGCCTGGTTTTCGGGACTCACGCGCCGATCATCTCCGGCCGAACAGGCACTCAGAGCAGATTTCTGACTCGTTTGGAAAGAGACACTGCACTCCATACAACAGCTCAGTCGCTTGAGGACAACGATGGCAGGGCTGTTTCGAGCCGTCAAGCTCACGAGGAGCCTCAAGGCGCCCTCGCGGCGGTTTTACGCGACTGTTTCCAACCCGCAGACCCTGGTCGAGAAGATTGTGCAAAAATACGCCGTTGACCTCCCGGCGGGCACAAAGGTGCATTCGGGCGACTATGTCATGATCAAGCCTGAGCACGTGTGAGTCGGTCCCTGCCGGACCGGGTTCAAGCGGAGGCTGAGTGGACGCAGCATGACTCATGACAACACGGGCCCTGTCATCTCCAAGTTCCTGTCTCTGTCGTGCTCGAAGCTCGACAACCCCCGCCAGCCCATCTTTGCGCTCGACCACGACGTGCAGAATCAGTCGGCGACCAACCAGGCCAAGTACAAGAAGATCGAGGCTTTCGCCAAGGAGCACGGCGTCGACTTTTACCCTGCCGGAAGGGGTATCGGTCACCAGATTGTGGTGGAGGAGGGGTATGCCTGGCCGGGCAAGATGGTCGTAGCGAGCGACAGTCACAGCAACCACTATGGCGGTGTCGGGTGCCTCGGCACGGCTATCGTCCGGACAGATGCCGCGTGAGCCTATCTCGTACTTGTAGCCAATACGGAGCCTGAACCTGCAGGGGCATCTGGGCGACAGGCAAGTTCTGGTGGCAGATCCCACGCGTGGTCCAGGTCTCCCTGGACGGCAAGCTACCCCAGGGTGTCGTCGGCAAGGACGTCATCGTCGCTCTGGCTGGCCTATTCAACAAGGACGAGGTCCTCAATGCCGCAATTGAGTTCACTGGATCCGGTGTCGACCACCTGTCGATCGACGAGCGGTTGACGATCGCCAACATGACGACCGAGTGGGGTGCCGTCGCCGGCGTGTTCCCCGTGGACAAGAAGCTCGAGGAGTGGTACGACGGGTTGATCAAGAAGGCCGAGCTCCGTCGGTTCCTCGGCAAGCCGGGCTTCTCGGCGCCTGCGCCGGTGCCCATGCCGTCGGACCCGACCGAGGCATCGGGTGGTCACCCGCGACTAAACGTCGACCGATTGCGCGCCGCCATTGAGAACCGGCCGGTCGCGGACCCGGGAGCGCGATACGCCGCCCGTCTGTCGCTCGACTTGTCGACTCTCGTCCCGCACGTGTCCGGCCCGAACTCGGTCAAGGTCGCTACGCCGCTGCCCAAGTTGATGGAGAACCCGATCAAGATCAACAAAGCGTACCTCGTCTCATGCACCAACTCCCGGGCATCCGACATCGCCGCCGCCGCAGAGGTTCTGCGCGGCAAGAAGGTAGCCCCGGGCGTCGAGTTCTACATCGCCGCGGCATCGAGCCGCGTGCAGGAGGACGCAGAGGCTGCCGGTGACTGGCAAGCACTTGTCGATGCCGGCGCCAAGACCCTGCCTGCAGGCTGCGGGCCATGCATCGGTCTCGGTGTTGGTCTCTTGGAGAAGGGCGAGGTCGGAATCAGTGCCACCAACCGGAACTACAAGGGCCGTATGGGCAGCCCTGACGCCGTCGCATACCTCGCCTCGCCGGCTGTCGTTGCTGCCTCCGCAGCCAGCGGATACATCTCCGGTCCGGAGACCCTCGACCTCAAGTCGCTTCCCCAGGTCGAGCGCCCTCGTATCTCCATCAAGGAGGAAACCTCGGCGGAGGCTGCTGCGCCTTCAGCGGACGAGGCCTCCCTCGAGCCACTGATGGACGGGTTCCCGGAGTACTTTGAGGGACCTCTTGTCTTCGCGCCTCAGGACAACTTGACCACCGACGGCATGTACCCCGGCAAGTACACGTACCAGGACGACATCACCCCTGAGCGGCAGGCCGAGGTCGTCATGGGTGAGTGCTGTGCTGATGGCGGCGGGAAGCAATGCTGAAACTGCTTAGAGAACTATGACCCATCTTTCGCTTCGACCATCAAGCAACTGCAGTCATCGCTGGCACCCGCTGCGTCGGGATCCAGCCGATCAGGCTCGATCTTGCTGTCAGGCTACAACTTCGGCACCGGTTCGTCTCGCGAGCAGGCCGCCACGGCGATCAAGAACGCCGGTATCCCCCTGGTCATCTGCGGCTCGTTCGGCGACATCTACAAGCGCAACGCGATCAACAACGGCCTAATCCTCGTCGAGTCACCGCAGCTCATTGCTGATATGACGGCGCGGTTCGGCAAGGACGGCGCGCGCAACAAGGGCGGCAAAAACGGAGAGCTCACCGTCGTCCCGCCGGGGTGGACCGTCCGGGTGGACACCCGCCGCGGAGGCGTCACCGTCAAGATGGGCGCCGAGGGCGAGAAGACGTACCCGTCCGCGAAGGTCGGACGCAGCGTGCAGGAGCTCTGGGTCAACGGCGGCCTCGAGGGTTTCATCCGGGCATCTTTGTAGCATATGCATCGTAGACATGAGATTGTTCCGTTTCACCAAGTCGGCGCCAGGAGAGCCTGTTTACATATTTCGTCATTTCCTCGAAACAACTCGACCACAATTGACCTTTCTCTGTTCAACTACTTCACAATAGCAACACTTCCTTCCTCGAGAACTCCACGACAAATACCCAAAGGTCTCATTGAGTCGAGCGCGAACCGTCATGGTCATATCCGGGGACGCTCGGTCGTTCCCCCAGCTCAAGACGTACGACGAGACCGACTTCGCTCCTCCGGCATGGGCAAAGGGTCCCCAGTTCAGATACGATGCCTCGGGCGAACCCGTGAAGCACGGCGAGTCGTCCAAGAGCGGAGGATATACCGAGGAAGATGCGGGATCATCAACGCGACCGGCAACCGTCACCGCAACTGTGGACAACGGATCCATCCGGCCAGATCTCGATAGAGGGAGAGATGGGCGTCAAAGGAAGGAACGTGCGGTCGGCACGAACGCCAGCAGAGAGCAGCTGAGTGGCGATGAGGGTCATGAAGACGATGACGACGGTGAAGAAGAGGTCTGGGCCGACGCGGAAGACGATCTCGGCGTCGATCTATTGACTGGGCGATTCAATTCGCAGGCACTCCTGGTACGCCAGAGCAGAGAGGCGCGGTGTAGGTGGCGGGCAGCTGATGTCGGAATAGAAGCTGCTTGCTAAGGGGCTGGAACTGCGAGAAGAAGGGAACCAATTCTACTCGGCTCGGCCGGCCGAGCTGCAACCAGCGATCGAGAAGTACAAGGCTGCGCTTCGTTACCTGCCGGATGTGGGCCCTGGCAAAGGTTTCGATCCAGAGTTACACACTCGTGATGGACAGTCATCGAGTCGGGCTCCAAAGCCTGCAGGTATCCAGGAGGTGACGGAGGATGAGGCCGAGGCGATCCAGCAGGAAGAGAAGCGCAAGGCTGCACGACGTCCAGAAGACATCGACCGGGAGGAAATCGAGAGCGCTATTCGAGAGTGCACCAAGGCGTGTTGGGGCAACCTCGGCGCATGCTATGCCTCCCTTGTGAGCATGCGGGCATCAAGACCCAAGAGAATTGCTGATCATATCGCAGGGTGACGATGCCGAGGTGGTCAAGGCGTGTACGAAGGCTTTGGAGCTGGACCCGTTCTACGCCAAGGCGTTGAGCCGCCGAGCACTTGCAAGTGAGCGTATCGGCAGCTGGACAGCGCTCGAGACGGCTCTCAAAGGTGAGCTCTATTCGGACGGGAATCATCTAGCAAGACTGATCGTGCAGACAATCAAACGCTCATGGGCCTTCTTCCGCCAGCGTCACCACAACTCCCAGGCATTCGCCGAGCTCTGGCGTCGTTGCCCGGTCGCATCAAAGAGCAACAACAGAAAGAGACGGCCGAGATGTTTGGCAAGCTCAAGGACCTCGGCAACAGCCTGCTTGGCAGGTTCGGCCTGTCAACCGACAACTTCAAGTTTGAAGAGCAGCCCGGCGGCGGCTACAGCATGCGCTTCGAGCAATAGACAGCCGAACGAAGATTCGGTAAATACGCGCCGTGTCGGTGCATGTAGAGAGGATGCATTATCGCCTGTCCCCTCCGTACACCCAAGCGCCCAGACCGTATCGAATGAAGAAGGCGACTGCGCTGCCTGCGACCTGCACACCACCGAGAAGGAGGCAGAGAGATTGTTCCCGCATCGGTCCAAACGTGACCAGCAGGAAGTTCAGAATGGTCAGGTTGGTGGTGGATACGATCTGACCACCCTGTGGATGGGCAGATCCGTCTGCCTGGCGGTACGGTATCCGCTCGAGGCGAACAAGGCGGAGAGGTTCGAGGATGTTTAGGACAAGTCGGGTCTTGAGCGGAGGTGGTGTCGTGAACTCGGCTTTTGAGGGATGCAACAGGCCCGTCTTGGCATCGTATCTACATCGTCAGAGATCAGGGGAGCGTCGGCGGTATAGAGGCGACTTACGCTGGTAGACGATGGCGTGGGCACTCGACCAGGCGGAAGAGCTGCGGGCAGGACAGGACGAAGTTGAAGATTTGTGGGATGAAGAAGAGGATGAGCGTCTTTGAGAAATGGCCTTGCAGCGCAACGGCCGAGAAGGCCATTCCGCTGAAGTAGCAGAATGTGTCGCCGGGAAAAGCCCGCGCGGGATACCTGTTCGAGGTCAGTTTACAATCCCTACGCAGATAGTGCGACGTCGAAGGCGGCGGGGATCACTGACCAGTTGTGCCAGAGGAAGCCGGCGCAGACGCCAATCATCGGGACCATGAAGTAGAAGCTCATCATGTGCCGCTTGACGACCTCGCCGGCCGCCCACTCGAGTATCCGCCCTTCGTGCGGGTTTCCAAGCTCGCCCAGCGCCATGAGCAGCCATCGTGGCCAGATCGGCAGGAAGAGCAGGTCGTTCAGCGCGATCGATAGGGCGATCACGAATGCTTGGATGCCTTCCACGCCGTTGATGCCAGCAAGGATGTTGATCGCGTTGGTGGTGAATGTCGGCACGAGAATCAGGTAGAGGTAGTACAGGGGTCCTGCAACGACCTCATCAGCGCAGTCCGATGAAGTCCGTCGCTCGGCGCTTACCGAGGTTGATGACCTTGGATCCGACGCAGCCAATGAGCCCGGCTTTGTTGAGCCATGCACCGAGAGCACGCGGAAGCACCACCGAAGTAAGCCCGCCCTCGGTGTAGTACACGACCAAAGTCGGCACCGCCGCGATGAGCGGGATAGGCAGCTTGTGTCTCCACCGGATGTCGAACAAGTCGTCAATGAAGCCCAAGAGCGTAGCCGTGAAGAGCGAAAGCAGAGCTGACAGGTACAGCGCAAGCTATCACAGTCAGCATCATCTCCATCATGGACGCTAGAATGACGTACGTCGCCGATGGAGAACACCTCCCGCTCGACCGCCCCGCCGGGACTGTTTGCGAAGATCTGCGAGAACGGGAACGGGATGAACAGCATCATGAGCCCGATGTACAGCGCCGCACAAGGCAGACCCATGCATTCCGGCCTGTCACTTCAGTCAAAACTCGTAGGAAGTGGCTGCAAGGCGAAAGACTCACACCCATGGCCCGCTAGTCCGCCCTCCGGGTTTCAGTAGGTCGCGGCCCCGAAGACCCTTCTCCGAGAACGACTCGGATACGATGGGGATGATCTGCACCGCACCGACGAACGCGAGAATGCCGAAGCCAAGATTGACCTGCAGAGCAGGGTATGTTGGCTGCCTGGGCAGGGTTACGCCGAAGTGACGGACAACCGCATCCGGAAGTAGAGCCGGCAGGAGCGGCTGCAGGATGAGGACCAGCGCGATTGGTATCAGAGTTGCGACTAATAACCGGGGCGGAGGCCGTCCATACTGCTGGGTCACTACTCCCGCGACGGCCATCTCGCCCGTTCACGACCGGTTCTAAGGTGATTTGGCGAATACACGATATGTAAATAGAACGACAACGGAAGTGGACTTCAGACGTGGAGGCAATCGGCAACCACGTGGACCGTCGGTGAAATGCAATGCTTCGCAGGCTAACCCATCTATGCATTCGTTCGGCTGGACTGATGACTATACGATAGACTAACGTCCTAGATCTCTACTTCTTCGCAAGCAAAGAGCGACCAGTCATCTCTGTCGCGGAATCAGCATACCAATCTCGCAGCTGAAACGCAGAAACTCACCCTCGGGCTGGGGCAGGCCAAGGATGGCGAGGGCGGTCGGGGCAACGTCGGCGAGCGCTCCCGGCTCGTCAGACACCTCCAGAGATCCCTTGTCGCCGGTGACGATGAACGGCACGTGGTCTGCAGGTCAGCTTCAGCCTTCAAGGTGGACACCAAGGCACGGCACGTACTGGTGGTGTGGGCAGTGTGGGGGTTGCCGGTCTCGGGGTTGATCATCTGCTCGGCGTTTCCGTGGTCGGCAGTGACAAGGAGAACGTAGCCCGCCTCCTCGCAGGCGTCGTAGACGGTCTTGACGGCCTTGTCAGTCGCGCCAATGGCGACGACAGCGGCGTCGTAGTCGCCCGTGTGGCCGACCATGTCGGGAGGAGCAAAGTTGCACATGACAAACTCGTACTCGTTAGTCTTGACGACCTCGGCGACCTTGTCGGCGACGCCCTGAACGCTCATCTCGGGCTGCTTGTCGTACGTAGCGACCTTGGGCGACGGGATCATGTGCCTGTCCTCGCCCTCGAACTGCTTCTCCACGCCGCCGTTGAAGAAAAACGTGACGTGCGCGTACTTCTCCGTCTCTGCCGACATCAGCGCCGGTCACACCAGATGGGTCCAAGATTACTGACCAGCAATGTGGCACTGCTTGACACCCTGCTTGCCGAGCCACTCGGCGAGCACGTTGTCCATTGACGCGGGAGGGAAGGCAATCGAGAAGGGGAACTCGGCGTTGTACTTGGTCATGGTGGTGATGTTGAGGTCCTTGGGCACGTCGACCTCCATCGGCTTCTCAGGCAAACCGAGGACCGAGGCGATCTCTCGCATTCGGTCAGACCGGTAGTTGAAGCAGAAGAGCGTGTCGCCCTCTGTGCCGAGTCAGCTACACCTGAGACAGGGCAAATTCTCAGCGGGGGACTCACCCTTGATTCGCGAGTCGGCGGAACCGCAGATAATGGGCTTGATGAACTCGTCGGTGGTGCCGTTCTCGTAGCCCTGCTCGACAGTCTTGACGAGGTCCTTGCCGTCAATCTTGTCGCCAGTGCCGCTGACAAGGCCGTCGACGGCGATCTTGACTCGGTCCCATCGCTTGTCCCGGTCCATAGCGTAGTACCGACCGACAACGGTGCTGATCTCGCCAACGCCGACCTCCTTGATGTAGTCCTCGAGCTGCTGGATGTACGTCGTCGCGGACTTGGGCGCGGTGTCACGGCCGTCGCCGAAGAAGTGGATATACACGTTCTCGACGTTGTGCGCCTTGGCGCACCGCAGAAGCGCGAACAGGTGCTTGATGTGCGAGTGCACACCGCCGTCAGAGATCAGACCGAGCAGGTGCAGTCGCGAGCCGTGCGATGCAGCTCGCTCCATCGCCTTGACGATCGCAGGCTGCTTGGCGAACTCGTCCTTCTTGATGCCTGCGGGATGAGCGGTAGACCGGGAAACGGACAGTGAAGCTTACACTGGTCAATCTTGACAATGTCCTGCCAGACAATGCGGCCAGCACCAATGTTCAGATGGCTGCAAGTATCAATGTATGTCGTCATGGCGCAACGCACAGCACCTACCCAACCTCGGAGTTGCCCATGAGGCCCTCCTTGAGACCGACAGCCAAACCGTGAGCCTCGAGCTCGACAAAGTTGTGCTTGTCCCGGATGGCGTCCATGTGCGTGGTGTCACCGTGGTGAATGGCGTTACCCTTCTCCTCCTTGGAGAGACCCCATCCATCGTGAACGCTACACCGTCAGCCTCGCGCGGACCGACTTCGTGGGTACACAGCCACTTCGGCCGAACTCACATGAGGCAGACCTTCTCTGCGCGCGGTTAGCGAACTTTCAGCGCACAAGTGAACAGAGACTCACTCTTGACCTCGATGGTCTTCTGGCGCTTGTTGTCGCCTCGAGCGTCGGGAGAGGAGGCGCCGGACATTTTGTCAATTGTTCTATGGAGTACTTTTGGGGAAAGAAACCGCGTCGTCGGAATGTGGTTCTCGACGACGTAGTTGGACAAATGCCCTTTACGATACACAATAAGTCACGTGATATGTCTGGGGTTTGTCCTGCTTGCGACCATATGCATTCCATGCTAACTATGAATTATGCGCAGCAGTGTATGCACTCAGCCAATGACCCGATGGAGCTTCTGGATGTCTGTACATTGTCAGTTCCAGAACTGTTGGTGGGAGGAGAGCGAAAGGACCAACCGCTCAGCAGCTGGTCGCCTTGCTTTAGGACCTGCTCGTAGACTGCCGTCTTGTTCTGGCTGGCGAGCTTGTTCGTCGTGATGACACCGCTGACCTTGTCGATCGTGCACGAGAGCCGGCCGCTGGCGATGAAGCGCGACAGGTCTCGGTCCATGAACGCCTCGCTGACGCCAAAGGTGCGGCACATCCTCTCCATGGTCAAGCTCCTGTAGCTCTCAAGCAGCTGGATGTACGCCTTGATGCGCATTTCGCGGACGTAGAATCGCGCATGAGGCGCGAGCAGTGGCGAGGGAATCAGGTACTTCTGCTCGACCTCGGCTAATGACTCGAAGAACTTGGCGTAGTTTGACTTGTACAAGGAGTCACACATGCTGGACAGCTCAGGGATCGAGGAGATGCAGCCGGTGACTTCTGAGCTGTTGAGGATCTGCCATTCTGGTCAACATTGTCGCTCAAGCGAGACCGACCCCAAGACCCACCTTCGCCTTGATCTCCTTCCTGGTGCACCCCACCGCGGCCGCAAGGACCGTGAGAGCCACTAGCTCCTCGTACTCCATCAACTCGGTGGCGGTGAATGTCGACAGCGAGTCAATCAGAAGATCCGCTGCCTGGTTGAACTCCCGGATCGAAAGGTGGTGCAGCGCTCGGTACACTTTTAAGCGGTTCCGGCGGTCCCAGTCGCCTCCCGAGTTGATCAAGCTGGAGAGATCAGTCACCAGGTGCTTGCCGCAAGACAGTCAGACGTACTCAAGCGCCTTGTCGATGTTGGAGGTAATCATTGGCGTGTCCTGGAAGAACAGACCTATCCGGACCATTGCCAGCACCAGGTCGATCCGCGCTCCCAAGCCGGCTGTCTTCTCCAATGCGAGATCCAGCGCTGGCCCAGCCTTCTCCTGCATTGCTTCAGCTTCCATGACCATGTTCGAGTGTGTAATATTTACTGACCTTGTCTCCTATTCTGCAGTAGTACATGGCCTTCTTTCGCAGGAGATCCGAGATCTCGCTCTCGCCCAAGTTCTCCTCCGCATCCTTCAACTTGGTGTCGAGTTCTTCGAGCTCTTTCCGGTTCTTCTCCTCGAGCGACTCGACGAGATCTGTCCGGTCGGAACCAATGTGCCGGAGATAAGGAGCCATCTCTGAGACCAGTCAACCACTGTTCGAGCGTACATGTGTGACAGGCGTACCATCCTGCTCGATCGCCTTGTAGAGAGAGGTGCTGGCCTCGGCCTTCAGGCCGTCGACATGGTTGATTTGGTACTGCCAAACAGGCACCTTGAGGTTAGGGAAGGGCAATGGGACGCTGTCGTCTGCCATGTCTGTCGTCGGTGTACTCTTCGTCGAAGGTGTATAGTCGTATAGAACTGGAACCGGTCACTCGCGTCAGCGTCATGCTCTGAGGTGTAGTTGGTATAGATGAAGGGACTGAATAACGAAAGTGTCCAGCCCGCGCTGTGACCCTCTACGTAACCGTTCGTCTCTTTGTTTTCAGGGTCCTTTCTACCCCTTCGCACAGCGCGCTCATCGCTCTCTCACACATCGCTGCTCATCGTCCTATCGCACTCACACGGATTGCTAGACTTGGGATAGAGACCACGCCCCCTTTACCAGTTCGCAACGCCATCGAAGAGACGTCGGCCAGGCAGGACATCGGTTCATAATCACCTAGGTTGCGTGGCTGGGAAAACCCAAAGCTGTGACGCGCCTCCGGCGTAACTAGTTGAGAAGCATAACAAACCGACAAGTTCAGACAACAACCCATAACAACGACCTTCTCGCCCGGTCTTTCGTCTCGGGATCTCATACACCATGTCGTCGGCATTCGCCTTCGGCGACTTCAACTTCATATGCGAGCGAGCGGCCTTGACGGTCTGCCCTCTGGTGGGCACTGCCCAGGGCGTCATGCCCACTTGTTACAGCCGTAATGTCCAGCTCGGCACGCAAATCATCTTCCAGCCTGGTGAGTCCTAGGAAACATGCTTGTATGGCGCCAGTATACTGTGCGAAGGGGTTTCGCCAGGCAACAAGGCTGCCGAATGGCCCCTCCCAAAGTCGTTATGGAGGGATACATGTCTCGGGAGAGCTCTTCTCCAGCCGCACACTGCACATTTCTTTGCTATCTGCACAGCTCCTTCCGGACCTCTGAGTCTGGTTTGGACAGACAGCTTTCTCCGGGGCGCATGCGTCGAGTGCCAAACTGACCCTGCAGCTACGTGTTTCGTGCACATCGCAGCACTAGGAATGACGGCGATCATGCTATTCCACATCCGGAGCAAATTCACCGGTAAGCGACCACCTTGAACGCCATTGCTGCGCCTTCTCTGACAACTATGCAGCTGTCGGACGGGTAGAGATGTGCCTGTTCTTCTATCTGTACATGCTGGCCAGCTTGCTTGCTATCTTCCTCGACTCCGCCATCATTCCCACAGCAAACGCCGTATACCCGGTGTGTTTGGCCAGGCGCTCGGATTAGAACAACCCGCTGACCCGGAATAGTGGTTCACAGCTGTGTACGCGGGTATACTCGGCGCTCTGTACTGGTGCCTCGTATTCAACGGCTTTGTCGGCTTCAGCTTCATTGAGGACGGCACGCCCGCTAGTCTTTGGGTATGTGCTTGATGTCCTCGCTGTATGGCGCAAGCCTATGCGCTGACCTGCTGCAGACGCTTCGACTGAGCTCGCTCGCGGTTTGGGGAGTATGCTTCTTTGTGTCGATTGCGACGTTCAAGAACATCGGATATCCAGCGTTTGACAACACGAAACCGATCGGGCTCTTCGTGACCTACCTGGTATTCCCTCTCGTTTGCGTCGTCATCTACATCGTTTCGCAGCTCTTCCTCGTCATTCGGACGTTGGACGACCGATGGGTCATTGGCGACATCATTTTCGGCATTGCGTTCTACGCTGTTGGCGTCGTGCTCCTCTTCGCCTTCTCGGTCAAGATCTGTGATGCCGTGTCGCACTACATCGACGGCGTGTTCTTCTTCACGCTCTGCATGCTCTTTGCTGTTATGATGGTGTACGTCCGCTCGAATTTGAGGATATCCACCGTCAGAAACTGATCATCCCTTAGATACAAGTACTTTGACTGTGAGCCGGACATCGAAAGCACGATGCGGACTTGAACACTGACTTCTCAGCTATCACCAAAGAGGACCTGGAGTTCTCGGTCGGCTCAAAGGCCGGCGCGTGGGAGGTCAAGGAGCCACTCGTCCAGGTAAGTCCCGCTGGATCCGCTCGGGAATTGGTCTCATCCTCGTAGGGAGGCGAGTACGCCGAGGACGACGCAACCTCGTCCTACAGGGGTGCAGGAGGCTCCCTTATGGGTGGCTACGGGAATGCGTACTACGCCAACTACGGCGCCTCCTCGCATCAGTACCAGGGCCAGCCCCAGCAGCGGCCACAATACGGCGGCGGCGCTTCCAGCTACGGCCACGGACAATATGGCGGCGCGCAGTACTAGCCGTAGCTGCATGATTGATCTGACCCTTCTGTATCGTGATCTTTTTGATGGACTCTATCGCGCATGCATCATCTCTAGCGATCATGATCATACGTACACAAAGACCTGCGACCAGAGGCGGTTCGGCCCGAGGGTAAGTCGCGGCAACTGGCGGAAGATACGCGGCATCGGTCCGGCTATCTCCCGAAAGCTGGACAATCCATATAAGCATCCAGTGCAGCCATCACCCTTGTAATCAGCGCTTGAGAAAGCATAGACCGACTATACAGTCAGAATGGCTACCGCACAGCAGACTCGAGTCGGATGGATCGGCCTGGGGGCCATGGGCTCCGGCATGGCGGCGGTCAGTGGCCTTCTCCATGGCTCGGACGACTGCTGACTGGCGTCAGAGCCTCGTGGAGCAGGGCTTCTCTGTGAAGGCGTTCGACGTGTACCCGCCTTCGCTGGAGGCTGTCGTCAAGAAGGGTGCAAGTCCCGCAGCTTCACCCGTGGAGGCGGCCAAGGACGTCTCGGTTCTGGCTCTGATGGTTGTCAACGCCAAGCAGGTCGAGGACATCATCTTCGGCACTCATCAGGTTGCGCATGGTACGTTTGACACGTCCGCTACAGCATTACGCGGGTTTCATAGCTCAAGCGATCAGTCCTTCAGCCAGGGGCATCCATCATCTGCTTCTCTACAGTCCCTCCGAGCTTCCTCATTACCGTCCAGGAGCGCCTCGACGCCCTGGGAACGGGCATTGGCGTATGTGTCGGACGACCAGAACTGCGGTCTTGTACTTACAGGTCTAGATCTGCGACTCACCTGTATCGGGCGGCTCAACGCGCGCTGCGCAAGGCACTCTGACTATCATGACCTCCGGAACCGCCCAGGCGCTGTCGACGGCGCAGACCGTTTTGGACGCGCTCACGCGAAAGCCTGAGGGCAAGCTCAGCGTCGTCGGCTCAGCGGTCGGCGCCGCCAGCGACTTCAAGCTCATCAACCAAGTCTGCTGTGCCTGTCAGATTGCCATGGCCTCGTGAGTTCCGCGAGATACTGCCTCTATCCGCGAGCGTTGGGAGCTAAGACCTGTTCAGCGAGAGCATGGCATTCGGCACTAAGCTCGGACTGAACCCACGAATGCTGTACAACGCCATTCGGACTGCCTCGGGTGACAGCTTCATGTGTAAGCCTCTTCCACAGAAGCCTCTTTAGCCAAAATTGACCTTGCCAGTCGGGCATCGGGTTCCTCAACAGTTTAAGCACAGCGGCGTGATTGCGTCCGCGATGGCGATCGTTACCAAGGACATCGGTATCGTCATGGACGAGGCACGACTTGGCGGCTTCCAAGCGCCTGTGAGCGCAGCCGTTGAGCAGCTCTTCACGACTGCCGCGGGAGCCGGTATGGCCCGGACGGATGATGGCCTGCTCATCAAGCTATGGGAGAAGTTCGGCGGCGTCAGCCCGGAGGACAAGGGCTCTCAGGAGGAGGAAATCGAGAAGGCGAAAGAGCTCGCGATCGAGTCCTCCGGCACGCCTCGAAAGGTCTTGTTCGTGGGCCTCGGCACCATGGGAGCGGGGATGGCGACGGCTGTGCAGACGGCTGGAATTCCCGTTGTCGGCCACGATGTCAGCCTCGAGGCCATGGACCGCTTCGCTGCTGCAGGAGGCAAGGTCTCCAGCGATGCAGTGCAAGAGGCAGCGGACGCAGACGTCGTTGTTCTTATGCCTGTCACGGCCGCTCAAGCTGAGGCGGCCCTCTTTGGCTCGGCTGGTCAGCCTGGCTTAGCCTCGGGTGAGTTCTCTCGCCAAGTGCCCGAAGTTCACCCGCTGACTCGCATCAGCCCTTCCAAACCAGGCGGTTATCATTCTCGGCTCAACCGTCGGTCCGACAGCTTGCGTTCGAATCCAGGCTGCTCTCGATCAGCTCGGCAAGGGGCTCCAGTTGGTCGATGCGCCGGTCTCTGGCGGTCCGGCTCGCGCCGCGCCGGGGGATCTGGCCATTATGGCCTCGGGTGAGACGGCCGCCCTGCAGAAAGCTGCTTCTACTCTGCACGCCATGTCCACGCAGGCCGGACGCACACAGAACCTTCACTTCATCCGTGAGTTTTACTGTCCCGTCTTGTTTAGGGAGACAGCTCTGACGTGATTAGCTGGTGGCGTCGGTTCCGGACAGAAAGTCAAGCTTGTCAACAACTTGCTGGCGGGAGTGCATCTTGCTGTCGCGGCGGAAGCCTTCGCGTTCGCCACGAAGAAGGGCATGGATCTCGATGCCGTCTTTGGCGTCTTGTCCAACGGAGCGGCCTATACCTACGTCATGACGGATCGTAAGTCGGCTGACGTTGCCCCTTGGAGTCATCCGAGCTGAAGACGATAGGTTTCCCCCGAATGCGGATGGCGAACCCGCCTGTCCACTCGGCGCTGGATACGTTTGTCAAGGACCTCTCCATCGTCCTCGCCGAGGCGAAGGCAATGGATCTGCCCCTTTTCCTCGGCGCTGCAGCTCATCAGCAGTTCATCGCCGCCTCGGCGATGGGTCTCGGCAAGGAGGACGACAGCGCGATTGCGCGCCTTTGGGAGGCATACGGTGTCCGTGTAAGGGCGGCGTAACAGCCGCCAGGAGCCTTTTGATGTATCAAATGCCCCAAGGGATTGCAAAAGTCGGCTGTGCCATGCATGGGGGTGCTTTCTACTGCCGCGTGGGATTATAAAGCCATATGTGAACCGCTCATTGGGCAGCGGTGATATCCTGTTCTTGCGTTGTGACATCCAGGTTGTCCTCCTCTGCCGACCCGTTCTCCAGTGCTAGTCTTCTGAAATGGCTGTTTGGATCCCGCATCAGGATTTGCGGGCTTCCCGTTTCGATGACGCGTCCAGCATCCATGACCACAATAAGGTCGTAGTCCCGGATGGTCGCAATGCGGTGTGCGATTGTGAGGACCGTTATGTCGGAGAACGCGTTTCGGATGGTCTCCTGAATGGCGGCGTCGGTCTTGACATCAATCGAGGAAGTTGCCTCTGAATATTGTCAGGGTGGACCTCTGTGGCGCTGGAACTCTGCTCACCGTCCAGGGCCAAAATACGCCGTCGCCTCAGGATAGCTCGGGCTAAGGCCAGTAGTTGCCGCTGCCCACGACTGAACTGTCCGCTATCGCTGCTGATGTGTTCGTCCAGCTTGGCAGGCAGTGCTTCAACATGTGCTTTGAGCTGATAGGTGGTCAGTGCTTGCTTGGCTCGAAGTGATCGTGAAGACTCACATGACTCTGTTCCAGAGCTGACCAGATGTCTGCGTCAGAGTGCTGGCTCTCCGGGTCCAAATTCTCTCGCAGTGAGAGCTCGAGGAGCATAGGATCTGAGGCAGGAGTCAGGGATCTCCAGTATGCGTGCCACGATCTTGACCCACCTTGGGGGATGATTGACATGGCGCTTCGGTACTCTTGAAGTGGGATGTCCCGGATGTCGACGCCGTCTACCAGGATCGCGCCCCCTTCTTCTTGTTCGATGAGGCGCCACAAAACGCCGAGCATCGTGCTCTTGCCTGATCCGGTCCTCCCGCAGATGCCGACTTTCTGACCTGGCTTGATGCTGAGCGTGACGTCCTGCATCGCCAGAGGCAGATCCGGCTTGTATCTTGCATTGGCATGATTGAAGCTGATCGATCCGTGCGTAAGCCAGTCCTGGTCTACTGCCGATTTGATCGAGAGTGCTCTTTCCGCCTGTTTCGGAAGTTCGATGTATTCCTGCACGCGCTCGACGGATGTGATACACATCTCGACCTCTGCCCAAGTAAGCTCATGGGGTGGAGTGGCGTGGCTCTTCGACTCACGCGTCCAGTCTCGGATCATCAAAGCCAGCAGGTTGTCCAGATTTGAGGCTTGTGTGAGTGCGACTGCGAGGATACCGGTCGGGATGCCGTGCGTCCGCGTTGCGATGACGACCAACAAGGTGTTGATCATCGCCGCTGCGCAATGTCAGCATGGAGCCCATTCTGCCAGATTTTGGAGATCTGATTAGACGTACAGCTCATGTCCAATGACAGCTGTAGCCATTGAAGGATGGCTTGCAACAGCCCTGCTTGTCAGCTCTGATGACAGTTACCGACTCACATGCAGGACGCTGTGAAGCCGTGGCACGATTGGTCATCAACGTCTTGCATTGTGTCTGTGCGTTCATGGCTCGGATCGTCATCAGTCCGTCCGCCTGCATACTTAGGGTCAGTGGTGCTACTCAGTTTCCTCGCTTACGTCTCAGCGAAGAGGCCATAGATCCTGATAGTCAGCGAGTCCATCCGATGGCGATTTCGGGCAGTGGAACGTACGGAGAGCGTGTGACCGACTGAAGCCGTCGCAGCTCTCGGGCTGCGCGTACGTAGAACCGCTGGATGATCACGAGAATGATCGCGATACCGCCGAGCACAGCGATCATCTGGGATATTAGCTCTGCCTACGGGCCAGCTCACTCACGTATGGTCCGGCCACTGCCATCAAAATGGCACTTCCTATCACGCCCGTTGTCGCCGACATCATGTTCAGAGCGGCGTTCGGAAGCTGCATGTCAACTGTCTTGTTCAGCCTGTCTCCTCGCTGCGATGGCGGGTAGACACACTGATAAATAGGTCGGCGTTGAAGCGATTGATGATCTGGCCTACGCCGCGACTTTCGAAAAAGGCAAGCGATGTCCTGGCGCGTCAGAAAGCGCCCTCGGCCGGAGAGGACAGGCTCACGATAGCAGGCCTCGGACCTCCCATTCGTGGAGGCGGCGACTTGCAGCGGGATGCGCGTATTTGAAGTCGAATATGATGCCGAAGCATAGACTGAGCAGCACTCCGAGTTGCAGAGCAGCGTAGCCACCGAGGAAGGCACCGTAGCGCGAGGGCGGCTGTCCTTCTAGACTGGTCGTCCAAGCTTGAAGATACACATTGGTCAAGACTCCGATGGTCTGACATCCGACTACGCTGCTGACCCCTGGACAGGTTAGTCAAAGTACCCCAGCTTAGTGAGTGAATCGACTCGCAGGCGATCACGTTCAGTCGACCCATTGACTTGAGGTACAGTTTGTACGTCTGCCAGCCGACAGCGCCTTGAGTGGCAACTTCAGTCTCCTGGTCGGCGGGACCCTTCTGCTCTGCCTTGGATTCCGTCTCCGGAGTTGGATCCGATTTCTCTGCCGCATCGCGCTGGCGCAGACCCTTTGCTTCTGCCCCAGCGGCATATTTCGCAATCATGCTGGCGACAATCCCGTCCGTGCGCGCCAACTGCGAGTAGGTACCTTGCTGGATCACACGGCCCTTGTCCAGTGCGGTGATGTAGTCTGCGGAAGGCAGTCGGTGGACCTGGTTTGTTGCAAGGATAACGGGTTGCTTGTGCAAGAGGCCTCCTTCCGCGAAGAGCGCGGAGAAGACTCGGGCCTCTGTGTCGGCGTCCAAGGCCGAGAACACATCGTCCAGAATGTAGGAGTCGAACTTCCCATACACGGCTCGAGCCAATGCCACTCTGGCGAGTAAGAAGAGCCCCATTCCACTGCGATGGCTACTGGACATACCTTTGCTTCTGTCCTCCAGAAAGACTGCTGACGAGCGTACCATCGCCAGACGAAAGCGGCTTGAGGTCGACGTTGAGCGCAAGTGCCTCCAAGACAGTATCGTACCACTCCTTCTCGTATGGGCGAATAAAGGTGATGTTCTCTCTGATACTCGCGCTGTTCCGGAGCCAAGGATCTTGCGAACAGTATCCGACTCTGCCGAGCTGGATGGCGGCAGTACCTGCCATGAGATCCAGCTCTCCAAGTATAGATTGAAGCAATACGCTTTTGCCCTGATTATCAGTGGCTTGTCGCTGTACGATACTTACGCTGCCGACCTGACCAATGATCATCCACAAGCCGAAGTCCCGCATGTCGCTCCGAATGTCATGCAGTAATGTGGTGCTCGATGAGGAGACTCCAAAGGCAGCCCCCTCGAGGCGTACCGCAGACTTTTGTCGATAGCTCGTCATCGGCGTGTCGTCCTTTTTATCGAGCTCATCGTCGATTAGATCGGCCGCCGAATCATTGCTGGGGTCCTGCGATTCCGCTGCGAGAAGGAAGCTTTGAATACGCATGAAGCTCGCGCAGGCTGACACCAATGACGAGAAATTCTGACCCAACATGAGCAAAGGCTCCGAGATGAGGCTGATAGTCGTGATGACGGTGAACACCTTGGCGGTGGTGACTGCGCTGCCGCCGTGGGTCGCGAAGAGTGACACCAAGGTGAATGTGGTGATGGTCGTGAGAGACAAGAAATTCGATAGCCAGTTGGTCGCGAGAGCAGCCTTGAGCACCTGGACAATGAAGGTGACTTCCGCTGAAACCTCGGCGTCGCGGAGCTGGATTGCCTTCGTGCCCATCGTGTACTCGTAAGCAGATAGCTTGATGGCCTTGATATGTTGGAGAACGGATCCCATAAACTTGACCCGCTTATCTGTACAAGCGGCCCAGGCAGCTGATAGTTAGCGGGGTCAAGCCGGTTGCGCACCTCGAGTTTTCCCCACATCGGCTGTTAGAAGTGGGATGACGATGAAGAATACGACTGCGCTGCCGACGCTCGCCAGCTTGAGTCCAATGAGCGTCTTGGTCAGGTTAAGTCATTGCTTACTCACAAAGGAAAGGCCGATCTGCGTGTAGATGATGTACAAACCAAGTCCGCACTGGAGGATTGCAGTCCAGACAGAGTTGACCGTTACAAGAGACTTGGCAGAAGCTTCAGCTGAGTGACCCATGTTGATCTGCGTGATTGCGAGGCTTACCATTACCACCAGGTCCAGATCTGAACCCATCAGATTACTGGCCTTCGCCGCCCCCATTTCCCGGGCCACCTCGGTCTTCAAGCGAAGGGACTTCCGATAAATAGCTTCCATGAGTGAGGCCTTGATGGCAAGACCTGTGTAGTGAGACGCGAGCGTACCCATGGCCGTCGCTATTGCGTAAATGCTGAAGACGAGGAAGGTTCCTCCAATGAGGGCCCAAGCTTCCGCCGTGGCATCGGGGTTGTCAAATGCTGTTTCGACATAGTTGACCGTGTGAAGCACAATGAGCGGCCGAGCCATGCCGATCAAGGCCGAGATCAGCCAGGGCAGAAGCGGTGCGACCAGTACGAGCGGCCTCGCGTGGATGCAGGCCCAGAGCAGGGGGTACTTGGTCCGTCCGTTTCGATGTCGCTCTTGCTGCTTCTCCCATTGTGGCTCGAAAAACTGTGCCGAGATATCCGTGTGGAGGTTGTTGTCGATTGGGCCAATGGTCTCCGCAGTGAGAGGTCTGCGGTATCCGCGCCACAAGAGGGGAAGAACCCAGCTGACCAATAGGCGCGAAACGAGGCCGGCTGTGGCCGAGCTCGGTAAATTGGCGCCGTCCTTCAGCCACGGTCGGCTGGAGATCTGGAGGAGAACGAAGAGGACCAGTTCGAGACCGATGACTGCGCCCAACGAGGCCACAACGGGGGCCGATGGCGAGGACAGAACGGCAAGAGTCCGGATTCGACTGATCCCCAGCAGCACGGTCACCAGCAAGTATAGAGCCGGTGGTTGTGAAGGCCGATTATTCTTGAAGTGCTCAACGGGTATGATGACGGCGATGAATGTCTTGCGCCCATGAGCTCGATCTGTGTCATGAGCCCGCTCGTACTCACGGCAGCGATGATGTTCGTAATATTCGCCAGGAGGCCAGACCACTCCGATCCTAGCCGCGGATTTCGCTGCCATAAAATGGTCTGTGCCACGGTCGCGACGAGCAAGAGTGCGCCAGCGACTATCTTCAGAGCGAGGACAATGCGACCAGCCAGTGAAACTTGCTCGAGAGGAAGCAACTTCCGGGGTTTGCGCCGCAGACTGTTGACTAGTCTGTTGAGAGCCAAGCCGGAGAAGATGACGGCCGGAGTGAAGGAGAGGAATCTAGCTTGAATGAGTCCATGTAAAACGCGTCTCGGACACTGTGTCCCCACTATAGACAGCTCACTGACATGTTGGAGAATAGGAGCGTGAAGTCTAGGGTGCGGCATACTGACACTGGTCCGAATGAATAGTCAT
The DNA here is from genome assembly GCA_037040355.1 of Cutaneotrichosporon sp. M94-02A. Taxonomy (NCBI): domain Eukaryota; kingdom Fungi; phylum Basidiomycota; class Tremellomycetes; order Trichosporonales; family Trichosporonaceae; genus Cutaneotrichosporon; species Cutaneotrichosporon sp. M94-02A. The sequence continues at coordinate 223,717 of JAXQGU010000071.1, forward strand.
TCGAACACAAACTCGACATGGCGGAGGTGCTTGCCACACTAGCGGTGTAGCACGCTTTTGTCTGAACAAGATGAGCTGGACAAGCTGATCAAGCCGAAAAGCATGTCAGTATATATGGTGAGAAGCGCTGGCGCGGCCCGCAGTAGCTTATCGGACGGGCATGCGGGAAAGTCAGCTGCGAGAATGCAAGTCCAGGGACATCAGGTACTGCGTAAGTGTTGACTTCGCCGGGGACACGGCTCGGGCTGCTGCGCGCTCTCTCCAACCTATTCTGGGCCACTGCGCACCCCGACGACTCGGGCTTCCGGGCAATCTGTGAGTGGAAAAGTCGCTGCGCTCACCGCAGCGATCGGGCAAGACCGAGCGCCCGAAGCGCGAGCCATGTGGTACCCGTGCCTGGATGTCCCCCCTGTCTCCGACGGATCATTTGCCACCCCTCTCTCGGCATCGAAAGTTGACCGCGAGGTAGATCAAATACTTGCACTGACAGTAAACGAAGTTGCAAGCATTGCAGACTGATGGGAGCAAGCAGTATGTCGGCTATCTCTACGAGCACTCCGAATCAGGAAGAGGAAGAGGAGGAGGAGGAGCGTATGGATCTGAAGGCCATCCAGTCATTTGCCGAGTAAGCCAGCAAAGTGTGAGATTTCGGGTGTATTGACATCGTGAAGCAAAATCCAGTATCTGCCTGCTGAATCTGCGTCCCGGCCAAAGATCGTAATCCCAAAGAGGGGAGAGAAAGACTTCGAGCCACTTCAAGAGGCGGTCAACCTGCAGGAAATGATGCTGCAGAAGAGCAGGGAAGCTCTGTTCACAGCAATGACTGGTGTTCGGGGTGGAAGCAGGTGAGCCCGGCTTCGCGCTGGCTTAGCTGAGATCAGCAAAAACATCGCGCAGGCCCTCCTGACACCGGATTCGCCTTATCCTCACATCATCACTGTCCGCGGACACATGCTCGACAACATGGGCATAGCTGTGCGCCATGCAGGGCTTGGGAAAGGCAAGGGGAAGGCTCGGCTACAGCTCTTGCCGGAAGAGGCACTCTACCTCCTTGAGAGAGGTAGTCTTCAGATCTGGATCGGCCCAGAAGCGAAGTCTGAGGAAGATTCAGCGTTCGGACTCGGTGAATGGCAGGATGAGGACTGGGGAGTCCGGGGCGCTGTCGAGATGAGCGTAATGGAGGGCTTCGCCACCTTCATCGGCAGAGACGAGCTGTCTTGGGAGAGGTATCAGGTGAGATGGGTATTTTTGCGATTGCTGACAGTAGGCCTATGCTTATCTCAAACGTCTGGGATACGTTGTGCAAAGGGCCAGGCGATTCGTGCCCGAGCACTTCCTGATCTCAGGCGCGCCACCAAACAAAAACGAGCACGATGTTCGTTTACCGCCATTCAGATCCTGGTGGTTAAGCATACCCGGTTGGATCGCCGCCCTCGTGAGGCGGATATGGCGACCGATACAAAGCTGCGTAGGACACGTCGCCTCCGTCGGCCTCACTCAGACATTCCTTTCGGGCACGCTGTTGCGTGGTTGGAAAGGGACAACATATGGTAGGAACGAGACTGTACGAGGCTGATGACAGGTTCACTCTACTCCGCGCTGCGTGTCAGGCCACCATCAAGGTCTATGGAAAGCAACCCAGAATCCACGGTCAATGCAGTGCGCGACAACCCATACCTCCCGTTCTTCCACGTTTGGAAGCCCGTCACCCCATGGTCTAAAGCGAAGTGGGACAAGGGGAGCAAGGAGGGTCTGCTGAGGCAACGACCAGATTACTTCGTGGCTGTCATTGAGTGAGGGTGATTTCATCGATCGCGGGTTCGGAGACTGACTATCAAGGGGGCGTCGAACTCCGCTGCCTTCACAAGAACAGCTCGCCGAGGTCTACGCGGGTTTGCCGGATGAGCCAACTTGTCCTGCGCGGAAGAGCGGCCCTCAGTATCGACCCCCCAGACCTCAAACAACGGTGCCGGAACAGTCAACATCAACCTGGTGGTGGCCGTGGAGCCAGAAGCAGTCACCCAGACCAAATAACCCGTTCGGCGCTCTTCGCAATGGGGACAGAGCTTTCATAGTTGCCGTCAATGATTCTGGGAACACGGGTTGGATTCGATTCGGTCGCAGCGACTTCAGCGCTGCACCGATGTCTTCATAAACGATACAACATGCAGCTTTATATACCGCATTGTCACAACCTTCTATGGGCGTCGACTCATTGCCGCGGGACTGGCGTACGCTCTCACCAGACCACCTCCGTATCGAATCGGTCCAACTGAGCTACAGCAGCGGCAACTTCCTTCTGTCGCGCTGTCCGCCTGTAGAAGATCGGGCAATCAGCCGAGGTGCAGATGACGTCTTGATGCAGAGATCCCTGGCAACGCTGGCATTGCGTCCACAATCTCGCGAAATCCACTTGTAATGCTGATGTGTGCACCACCTGGTCCATCAGGTGCCGAACATGACTTCACCAGATGGCCGTTCTCACCTGTTTCTGGTACAGCTCCGGCAACTTGGGTCGGCAATTGACGCATACCGCCCCGTCCTTGTTGCTACGCAAGGGTGTTTTGCAGCCCAGGCAGGTCACGGTCTTGACAGCGAATTTCATTAGCCCGCCGACGCTGGGTGTTGCGATCTGAATGCTCCTAGTATGTTCTCCGGCGACTTCGAGTCAGCTTCAGCCAATGCGAGGGCTTACGAAGACTGCCAGCCTTCTCTCCGAGGATCGGCTCGAAGATGCGCATCAACGGTTTTGCCAGTTGGTTTTCCAAGTAATGCCGCGTGTCGATGGGAATGTTGTTTTCCAACACGTATAATGGATCCTCGGACTTCTCATAGGCAGCCGCACCTACCAGTCAGATAAGGTCGCTCATCCTGCTCACCTTTCATGCCTTTGATGATGACATAGGCTACTCGGTCACCGAGACTGGGCGCCGAACCCGCGTCTCGCTTGCGCATCCTTTCCGCCAACTCGACATGCGCTTGTTTAGCAGCATAGTCTACTGGTGAGCTAGGGCGGGCACGCTTCTCGCTCACCTGCTTTTGCCAATGCTTTGGTGATGACGAGCTGTGACATATCGATTTTGTTCTGCAGCAGGTCGGAGATCGTCTGCTTGACAAAGCTGATATGTGAGTATCATTCTATTGCCGCCACTCACTCCTCGGCCCCCTTCACGTCGCGGTCGATCAGCATTTTGAAGAGGCAGGTCTCGATGACAGTCGAAACCAGTCGACAGTTGTCTCGCCGGACGGTCTGTTTTGAGTAAGAGTCCAGTGGCCTCGACTCACCTCTATGCCCTTTGTATCCATCTTGTCGTACTTCTCCGGTCTTGTCCAGTATAGGCCCGCATATCGCTTCTTGCTGATGAGCAGGTAGGGGAAATACACCTTCTCGAATTCCAACTTGATGGGCTTGATGAACTTGGCGGACACTAGATCCGCAGCTTCCGCACCGAGGCGCATGGCGGTCGGCAGATCTGGGCAGCCGAACTTCACCATGACAGAGTCTGTGTCTCCGTAGATGACCTTTGCGTCGTGATCGTACCCATTCTTGACACAATATTCTGCTTCAACCTCGCGTTTGGTGAACTCGATCATCTGGCGACCATACGCGGTCGTACTTGAGGAGATGGCGAGACATGGTAATTTGCCGACTGTGGCTCCTGTGAAACCGTATACGGAGTTCGCGCTGATCTGAGCGTCAGCGATGCCGGCGTTTCGGTCTCACCTTGAGAGCAAGCTGTCGACCATCAAAAACGGCTCGCTTGAACGGGTCCTTCTCGTTCTTGAGATCGGCCTTCGCTCGTTTTCGAGCAGCGAGAAGGTTCTCCAAGACGGAAGGAAGGAGGCCTTTCCTCCGCTTTGTAGTAGCGAAATAGTCTGAGGTCAGCCCCTTCCGACGAATGAGCTCACCATTATTCGGCGTATGAACATAGTCTTCGCCTTCGACCAGTCCTAGCCGATCGATGGTTTGCTTGTCCAGTAGCGTTGTGTAACACAAGTTGTGCGCCATCATGATCGAAGGATATAGGGAGGCGAAATCCAGGGTTGCGATGGGCACATCGTAGTACCCCTTAGTGGGCTCGATGACCGTTGCTCCTTCGTACTGTTCATCGGTGCCTTCGGACTTGAGCGCTGGGACAAGATATCCAGCTTCTCCCGCTGCGCGATACAGTTGGGAGATGACCTTGATTTGCTGTCCCCGGGCGAGCAGGTAATTGAACGGCACACCAGTGACACGTGCCATTTCAGTGTAATTGACGAAAGACATCAGCTTGTCAAGGAGGCGTTGAGGCAGATAAGCATCCTGCTTGTCAGCTGAGTGTGACCAGGAACAGCAAGCTCATACTTTGAGACAGTAGACCGCCAGACGTCTTCTCGAATCTGGTGTGCCGTTCTGCAGTTCCGTGATAATCGAATGGTGAACGTCTTCTTTCTGCTCGCCCAGGAATTGAGCGCAAACCGCGTTGAGAGTATAGCTTCGGAGTTTGTAGTCTCTCTGCATCACTTGCAAGACATCCAGCTGTAGTCGACCCTCCATGTTGACGGCCTTCGAATCGCGCTGACCATAGGCCTTCGACGAGAAATGCGTGTTGGTGACCTCGGTCTTGACACCTGATTTCAGCGATATCCGGATTGAGCCATTCACCTTGTAGCCGACCAAGGAACGCAAAGTCCGGGATTCTCAGCGCCTTTGCCCTGTCCAGAAGGTATGGCAGATCGAAGTTGGCGATGTTGTACCCGATAATCATGTCGGGGTCCACCTTTTCGACAAACTTGCGCCATTCGAGCAGCAACTGTCGCTCATCCTGAAACTCCAGAACCTGCGATCCGACGATATGCGCGCAGGTATTGAGAGTGAAGACGTTTCTGACGAAGGGCTTGGATTCACCTGCAGATCAGTACATAGCAATGGATTTCATTTACCATGACGAGTGACCATCGCTGCGATCTGGATAACAGGGTCGATGCCTGGCTCAGGGAAGATGCCTTTCCGACCGGCGCACTCGATGTCGAAACTGAGGATACGCAGAGGAGCGATGTGAAGCCACTGGCCTTCGGGTGCGTGCGATATGAGATCTTTGTAGCTGGACTCAGCGAAAATCCGGATGCGAGGGCTCACTGGCAAGATATCTCCACTTGGCAGAGCGATTTCTTTTGCGATCCCTCCAGCAAGTCGTACGCTCCCCCGGGAATCTCGACCCAGTTCATGCCCACGACCTTGGTATCGACCATGAAGCGGAGGGTATAGGCTATGTTGCTCTCGTACGTCATGATCTCAGGCGGGAAGAGACCGTTGAAGTCAATCTGACCACGCTCAAAAGCGCCTTTGACCTTGGGCAGATTCTTAGGGTCGGAGCATGTGATTTTGATGAAGGGCACTTTCTCGTCGCCTCGATAGCCCCACAAGGATTTGCGGTTGAAGATCGCGCACTGGGTCACTGCGGGTATTGGCGTTGCAATAGAAGACTGCGCCTGTCAGCTCCGACTGGCTGAGTTGAGGTGATTCACGTTTATGAGGTCTTTAAGAGGTTCAAGATCTTTGTTCAGAAATCCCGCAGGAGCAGCGACGTAGAAGTATGGGCGGAACCCATAGACATGAGCCAGGCATGAGTTACCCTCGGCCGATACACCAAAGAGTCGTAAAGTGGGCCCTTGTTTGGGATCGCTCGCTTCTTCAATCTCGATTTGTTGGAAAACTGTGGCGTCAGTTACAGCGCATAAGGGCGAACCTACTGATAGCATCGTTCTTCGGATCTATCCGGCGAACGGGTGGTCTTGGCCAAGCGGCACTGGTCTCAATTGAATCTGTTGTTAGCCCGGCGGCGTGCTGCTTACTCACCTCCCGAAGCATCTTCTTCGGCTTCGAGCTGCTGCAGGACAGCCGAGAAGCTTTCTTGTTTCGCAAGACTTCCGCCCGGATTGACCTCCAGTCGTCTCTTCTTACTGCTTGGCTCGACCATCTTGCTGAAGCTATACTGACCCAAAAGTCGGATATCATGTCTCGACGACCTCCACCTCGCGCTCGAGACACGCGCCTCTGATAAGAGCGGGGGTCGAATATGTTCACTGCTTGCAGCGTTCGATCACGGCACGTTCCGGCAAAGAGGTACGAGGTGACGCCATTCCGCCCGTGCCTTTAAGATGGAGAATACCGTTCGGCGAGATCGATTCAAGCCGGGGGGATAGTCACTGTCTCGACTGGGAATCTGTCGATGTTAGCGAGACGTCTACAAGCGTGCGTCAAACCTAGTATCTTTGTCCTTGGAGTTCCAGCTATGATCAAGCACGAGTCACCGTTTCGGGACAGTAGCCCACCCTTGAAGCGTCGCCGCTTCAACTCTACATCGCCCGATCGAAAAGCACCGGGATACGGTTCAATCTGGGATGATTGGCCTGCCCCCCAAGCCGCAATGGAGGAGGCACGATGCTTCGTTCAAGAGATGTGCGCTCTCACAGGCCGCTTGAGCTGACAGACAGTGTGGACAAGGGCTATTCTGTTTTGATTGTACCGGATAAAGGTGAGTTCATCTTGCGATATTCGCCCTGACAGCAGACGCGGACGGGATTGGAGGTGAGAGGAGATACTAGAAGTATTCTGACTTCAAGCCGGTACTCTCCTTTACCGTACACTGCAGCATTTGGGGGTAAATGAGGAGCGAATAAAGGTGCAGCATCTAAAAAAGGGAAACAATGTGCATTGCGAGGAGGAAAGGGCCAGGATGGAGGCAGCCGGCACCGACAAAATCATCGTGCTTGATCAAGGGAGCCGACCCGGACCGCGGCTTGCTGCATCTCGATCTGGGGAAGGCAAAAGAGTGCTTATCATCGATCATCATATGTCCACGGAGGTATGTCGGGAGAATTAAAGGCGGCTACTGCTAATGCTTGATCCAGTGGCCAGAAGACGCTCAAGTCCTTACCGCCTGTCACTCCCCACCAATTGCTACCGCGGCCCTCCTCACGTACATGATGCTCCGACCTCTGCACAAGAACGTTTCAAAGGAAGACAGCTGGCGTGCGATAGTGGGCGTCTTCGGCGATCTTGGACCCAGCGAAGCAAAGTGGGGTACGCCGCCTTGGCCCGCCGAGCTCGGCCCCGTAGTAAAAAAGTTCGGTTCGAAGAATTTTGCCGATGCCGTGGCGGGAATCAATGCTCCTCGGCGGACTGCTGAATATGATGGTGAGCGGTTCGATCCGCCGCAGGTCGACATGTCAGTCGAACGTCAGCTGATGCAGCAGTGCCGAAAGGATGGGAGGTGCGATTCCGCGGTGATGCAGCTGATGTGATGTAGATCATGCTCAATGCTAGGTCTCCAGCACACGTCGCGGGCAACGCGTATCTCAAACTCTGTAAACTGGACGTACGCGAAGAGACAGAGAAATGGGCAAGAACAGGTACAGTATCAACCTAGGCCGGCGGAGCTGACATCCAGCACCTAAATTCTCAACAGACGGACGGGTTGCAGTGGTGTCTATTCATACTGGCTTTCAAGGCGGGTTCGAGCAAGGCTCCGGGATGATAGGAGCTGAGTCAGCAGTACACCCGGTCATTGCAACCCGCTGGGCTGGTAATCTTGGGAAGAAGAGCAAGAAATTGGTCATGGTGATGGCGAGTACGTGCCAAGAGACCTCGATAACCATTTAGTGTGCGAATACAGGATTCAATCCCAATCCAGATATGGTCTCCTTCTCGTGCCGGATTGCCTCCTCTTTGCGCCAATTGCCGGAGGGCGAAAGACGTAAGACCGGATCAAAGTATATGTGGCTGACTAGCGGAGCGAATCTGATTGCCCTGCTGGAGGAGTACGGCGATGCGATTCCCGGATTCCGAGAACGAGTTGGCGGCGACTTCGCCAGAGGTCACAAGGAAGCAACCGGTGGCATTATACCTCATGCCGAGTTCGACTTGCTGTTGCGAGAGATGGGAGTTGGCGTAGTAAAAGCCGGTACACCTTCTCCACAGAAGAGCAAGCAGACTACGGCGAGGCCTCTCGATCCCGGTCAGCGTAACAGCATACGCGACTTCTTCCCATCAGTGACGCCCACCAAGCCGGAACGATAGACCTCAGGGGAGATGAAAATACCATCATCATGCATATGTTTGGATAGCGGGTCAACCAATCGATACTTCGAGTTTGGCGAGCCCCCTCCGCTGCTTCACGCGGAAGAGGTGGGTGATATTGCTAAATTGAGTGAATATGTCTCCATGCTATGTATGATTGCCTTCGCGCCGAATGTGCTCGCGCATATCCAAGGCTTATCCTCATCACAGGCGCACAACCTTAAGATAAGATGAAGGTGGCAGCCGAGTCCGCTAGGTCTGCGCCATCATTACATTGGACAGACTGCACGCGATGATCAACTGGATTCGGGGTCATCTGAAACAGGCACGGCGAACTCCGCCGGCAAACTCTAAAACTTGGAACAGCCGGGGATTTTTGCGAATGCGCAATCATCCGTGGTACTGAACTTCCTCGGAAACCTGCTTGCTTCGAGGCCAGCCGGCTCGGGTCTCGCTCAACGCTTCTTATTGAGGTGCAGCCCGATCCGCACCGGATATCGGCTTCCTTTTGTCTACATGTCGCTCGGGAGAGTAGCGTGCCGACCGTGCCTTCGCCGACTGTGGAGACAACACGCAAGAGAGTACACTCAATGGCTCTCTGTAGCTGAAGAAAAGCAGGCGAAGCTCCTGCAAGCCCTGAATAAAAAGATCGTCTCCGTCGATCAGCTCAAGATCGTCAGTTCAGGCAATGTATTCGTTACTTACGAGCAGGCTGCCGAGTCGAGCAATGGCGACGACAGTATCTCATTAGCCAAGCAGCTGAAGGAGAGTGCGCCCTTGGTCGAGGGCTGGGAACGATACCAGCAACAGCGCCGTGCAATCTTGGACCTCCTTCCCCATCTTGATGAAACCGATCCGGATCTCCGAGCGCTGTTCGAGACAGAGCACGGTGATCTACAATCCGCACTCAACAAATGCGTCGAGGATGAGCTACCAAAGCTACTTCTGACTCCAAGGCCAGTCGCCCTATTGCCTGCGATGATCTCGATCAATGCCGGCGTTGGTGGAGCAGAAGCAGCGCTGTTCGTCCAGGATCTCGCTCGCATGTACACCCGGTTCGCCGAGACCCGAGGGTGGAAGGTCGACACCGTCAGCAAGACTGAAGCCGCGGGAGGGGGCCTGAGAGAGACAACCATCAAGATTTCCTCGAAACGCGGGGTAGATGAGGTCTTCGGTACCTTGCAATGGGAAAGGGGCGTGCACAGAGTTCAGCGCGTCCCGGACACGGAAGCCTCTGGGAGGATACATACGAGCACAGTTGCCGTCGTGGTGAGTCTGCCGGGATGGTACCAGGCTGACAAGCAAGGTCCTTCCCGTCTATCCAGACACAGACGAGGCGCCATTGGTCGATCCCAAAGACGTGCGCACAGACGTGATGCGGTCCCGAGGCGCGGGCGGCCAGCACGTAAACAAGACAGAGTCGGCTGTACGCCTGACCCACATACCCACGGGCATAACTGTGTCAATGCAGGACTCGCGGAGCCAACATCAGGTTAGTAGACCCGCAAAGATCGTGCTGAGGACAGAACCGAGAGTGGGCGTGGGAGATTCTGCGAGCTCGACTATCAGAGAAGCGGTATACGGAAGAGGTCGAAGCGCGAAGGGCGACTCGGCGGAATCAAGTGAAAGGCTCAGATCGAAGCGACCGCATCCGGACCTACAATTTCGGTCAAGATAGGGTGACCGATCATCGCATCGGCCTGACGATCACGGGCCTTAAAGCCTGTATGGAGGGAGACATAGGGACTATCGTGGACGGTTTGCGCTCAGATTTTGATCGAAGACGCCTGCAAAGTCTCATGGAGACAGACGAAGATATAGATGACTGAAAGATCTCCTATGCATCGCTCTTCGCACCACTGAAGAATGCCCGCAGGTCTTTCTGTTTCTCGTCATAGCTTTGGCTGCCAATGCCGCCGCGTTGGCGTCGCAAGCCATCCAGATGTCTTGTGTCGTTCTCGAGCAATATGCGGACGGCCAGTGCGCGAGTAGCACAGTCCGCTTGCTGGGGAATGGGAGATGTCTTTGAGCCCTCCGAGGCACCTCCGACCGAAGACAACGTGGAATCTGCGGTTGTTTCATTCTGCACGGGTAAGTGCGTGCCGGACCTCGAAGGCGGTAAAGCTACCTCGTAGCTGATCTCTAGTCTGGTCCAGCCCGTCTGGCATCAGCCCGGTCTGTCCCTCGCACGTACGTTGGTCATGCCTTTGTGGCTTCTGTTGATCGGTTCCGCATCAGCTCGACGAGACAGCAACGACCCTATCAGTTCGTAGTTGAAGATGCCGTGTCCGACCACGATTAGATGTTTCCGGGGCGCTGGCATGCCGTTGTTGCTTCGCAGGTGCGGCTCGATGAAGGTGGACACCCTTTGCATCAGTGATCTTGTGACGATCCGGTGCTCACGCTTTGTTTGCCCTGGCGCGGACATCGTTGAGGCTCTCTCCACCAGGAAATTTGAAGTTCCTGCCGGGCAGTCTCGCTAAGCCGCCTTTCTGACCGAAGGGCTTTCGTTCGGCTATGCAACTCGTTAGAGCCGTTTCAATCCTCAGCTTACCATCACCGAAGTTCTGCTCTCTGAGTAGTTCGGAGATCACGAGCGTCGGTCTCGACCTCCTGTTCTGTTTCTCTATTTGCTGTGCCTTGCGCTCTCAGCGCGAGCTCCACCAACCGCTTACCGTCCATTGCGCCCGAAGAAGATCCGAGGAGTAGAGGCCATGTATATCCATATCTGCGAAAGCCGCTCCAAGAGCCTTCGCTTGCTTGGCATATAAGCACCGACCAGACGATCCCTCACATTCATGCCATGGTTCGAAAGCGGTGCATCGGCCCAACCAGCCCATACGGCTCTCAGATTATCTGCGAGATTAGACTTACCGCCCAGCATTTCCGGTCACGACTCACCTGTGGATTCGCCATGCCTCACCTTCCGATCAGCGAAGGCAAAGCTCTCGGCTCACTATTGTTAAGGTGATCGCCATGCTCGCAGTTGCAGATCATTGACAGCCTCGCGGTGCCCTCTTCACATCACACCTTCCGGTTATCACGGCAAAACATGAACCGAATGAACAGCTACGTGACGTTATGTTACAGATGCATCTCTGAAATCCATCAATAGGTCATAGCCTCTCTATCATCGCTGGTAAGGCGGCCCCATTCGAGGCAGAGTCGGTAGACGTAAGCTGGATCGAGTAAGCGCTGCAGGGACGAACAACGGTAAGGTTACTCACTCTCCATGTCCGCCTTCCTCCCATATTTGAACATCCAGTCTCTGCCCGCCTTCGCAATCTTCTGCAACTCGGCGTCGCCGTCCAGGCGGCGAGTAGAGAGGCCAGCTGACTGGTACAGGCCCCTGGTAGCGTTGGCGGCATTGAGCATTGCGTCAGACGGTCCCGAGAAATAAGCGTGAACATTGTAAATCTCAGAGTATAGCTGAGAGATGGGGATATAGTGGAGCTTTGGTCAGTTCTGGCATATTCGCGAAACGTACCCTGCCATCTTTCAGTACTTTCCTGATGGCAGGCTACCTAGTACTGACCATGGCTGCAACCACTCTGACATAAACTCCGTGTAGACCGTGGATTTGAGCACAGCGCTCTCCGATTTAAGCTGAGGTCATTAGCCCCGTCAACCTCGTTGGCGAACCGTCTCTCACTAGGGCGAAAAGTCGAGCCGAGTAACCCATGCCGTCGAGGTCGATCAGGTACTTGTGCTTCCAATTCTCCCCAAGGGGGACGGCATCGGCAAATCGGTGATCCTTGCGCATACCATCACAACCGCCCGGATATTGCACGCAACCGACAGCCTTCGTGAATGCGACGTCCATGACGTCCTCGTTGAGTTGACCGACGGGGACCGGGGCGGAGATGAAGTTGTTGGTTCCAGGTGGATCGGCAAAGACAACTGTTTTAGGGGTTTCCGAACCGTCAGAAGCCATTTTGATGAACCTGCATGTCAGGAAAGCCAGGAAAGCCAGGAAAGCCAGAACAGAGACGAACCTATGACGCTGATACTGCGCGAGGAATCCGGGAGGACTGCTTCCGCCGCCCGTCGTAGCGCCTCTCCAGAAGATATCGTCATACTTCTCCTCCCAAGGCACCTCCAGATCGTCGGTGTCCTTGATCACCATCTCCACTGGATCCCAACCGTAGGTGTATCGCTTCGTCGACGAGTAGTAATAATGACTGGGGATGAGAATGTCCGAATACCCCGAACCTTTGGCCGGCGAGAACATAGGGTACAACGCATGAATCGTTCGCCAATCAGAGAAGAAATGGCCTTGATTGTAGTGCGCCCAGGGATGATCGCAGAAATCGAATGTGTCGTCGACGTTGTCCGGGAACTTGAAGTCTTCTGAGATGCCGCCCGAAGAAACGCCGGCTTTGGCGAGCCTTGAGATCGGCGCTTGGCCCTCTTTCAGCTGCGCCCGCAGGGACCCGAAAAGCCGTCGCGCCTGAGAAGATGGGTCGCAAGTCCGCCGGTACGCCTCCCAGACGTTGCCGTCACCCCGCCAGTCCGGCACGAACTCGCCTCCCAGTACATGGTCGATACCGACTGTATGATCAGCTTGCGTCGGATCTGGGAGTCCAGACTCACGTGATGAGTCGGCAGTCAGATTGGAGAACAGTTTCTCCTCCCAAGGCACCAGGATACGACCTTCCGCCTTCTCATTGATGGGGATGTCCATATCGGGTAGTCGATCCTGGAACTTCTCCAACATGACCCGGAACCCCTTAGCTCGGGCGCCGACCTCGGAGTCCTCGAATCCTTTGCTGACGTCGATGGTCCGAGACGTACCCTGTTCGATGCGGACCAGGTCAACGGACGGCAGGAAGCCAACTTGGATGCAGCGTCGCCGAAGTTCCTCGCCGCTGAACTGCCAGAAAGGCTCCAAGTCCCGCATAAGCTGGTCGTATTCATCGATGATCCCGACATCGTTGTCCTGGGCGAACTCGAACCACTCATCGAAGCCCTTGGGCGGTCGTCGGCCGTACCTGCGCTCGTATTCGTTGACGGCGGCGTTCAAAGACCTGCTCTGGCGCTGGATCTTCTCGTCGAAGCTATGTCGGGCATCTGCCATGAGCTTCGGAATCGGGTGATGGATTGGGGGTCTCGGCGCGTTGGCCCTGGCGCGCAGAAAAGTAGACCGTAATATGAACGCGGACGCCGTGGTCCATCGTTGAGTTCCCGCCAGTAATCTTCCCGAACCCGATAGCAACGCATTGAAGACGACGAAGGTGAAAAGCGCCGCCCCACAGAGAAGTAGAACACGATGCCGGGGTGAGAGACCCTTGACGCCGAACCTGCCGGCGTTGGGCAGCATTTTGGGGGCAAATGATTTGCAGGTGAATGAAATGAGAAGGGTCCCGCACACGCGGAAGAAACGACCGCGACGCGTGAGAAGCGGGATCAAAACGAGGCACGGTATTCATTCACCATCGCTGAGCAGTTCCGCGAGCTCCGCTTCCTCCTCTGCAGATAACTCAAACTTAACACCCTCCGTTGCCGGTGGTGTGGCTAGTTGAACCGGATGTAAAAGAGCATCGACTGTCCATCGTCTCAGTGTCTGGTCGAGACTTCCCGACAGTAGCCCCTGGTTGGTCGACGCCAGTGCTGAGACTTCATCGCAGTGACCCGAAACGACAGCCAGAAGCTTGGCGTCGCCTTCCGCCGCGGCGTCACCATCCCAGACTCTAATCTCCTCATCTGAACAGCCGGTCACTAGGAGCACCCTCGCCTTATCTTGCACAACCGCGAGACTTTTGACGTATGATGGATGTTCCAGAATGGTCCTCGGCCCATCTTGCCCGTGAAGAATAGCTGTCTTGTCCATGGACGCTGAGGCGTCAGCGATGTTGCTGATGCGGATCTTACCGCTCCATAAGCCCGCGTCGGTGGGAAGCAAAGCGGCGACGGAGGTGTGATGACCAGGGATATCTTTCAGATGGGACAGTCGCCCCTCGGCGACAGCCCACTCCTTGATGACGCCGAGTGAGTCTGCAGTCCAGACGCGCAACGACCCATCCTCTTCGACCCGAAGCGCGGAACATTCGACCGGTCGGGAGTGAGAGCGGATGACTTGAATGCATTCCGGATTTCGGCCGGCGCTCAATACCTCCAAGCTCCATATGCGGATTGTTCGATCGGACGATGTTGAGAGGAGCAGACTTGGCGAGCAGGGTATGATCGCGAGGGATTTCACGAAGTCGGCATGACCATCCAACGAGCAAATGAGGCTACCAGTCTGGGGTCAGTAAGAGCAGTTAGACGCATCTTACCTCTGCGTCCCACATCTTGATCGTCTTGTCCCACGAGCCGGTGAAGAGTACGTGGCGTTCAGTTCCTGCGATGGAGGCCTTCATCGTGACAAGCGAGGTTACCGGGCCGCGATGTGCTTTGTATTGTCGCTTGGTCGTCCCGGACTTGTCAGTGAGCATGGTCTCAGCGCACGACAGCGTACCTCAGGGTCAATCCGCCGAGCTTGCCAGCCAGATTCGGCGAGCCACACGTCCTCGGCTGCGACGTGCATGTCGAGGATCTTCCCGCTAACTTCGACAGGCGAGCCAACGGTCTTAGCGGCCTTGATCTTCTCCTTCCTTTGCGCTGCATCTCTCAGCTGTTCTGACGTCTGAAAGAGGAGGTCCGTGTCTTTAGTGTTCATGGCAATGCCCAAGCGACAGATGTTGTTGCAATCCCCTGATATCGTGGGTTTAGCTGCTTTCCGTCGGAAAAGCATTACACTCGTAAGGGCTGGGACAGACGTGAGGCACCATGGCGACGTTCTTTCCCAACCGCAGTAAGCCTCGATGTCGCTAGACCGAGCAAGCGTCGGCGATGGACCCAGTCACACGTCAAAGCAGGAGGCGTGACCTGCGAGGTCTAGGATCTTCCGACATTGTACGGCAGCGATCTTCTTTGCTGCAAGCAACACAATCCCTTGCCGCGAACAACACAAACATATGATCTCAGGCAGATCCTTGACGCAGGACCAACAGCAGTGAGCCACGGTCATTAAATGACTGAGAATACTTGTTATCGTGCGGCCTCATATGACCCATGCACTCGCACAGAGGCCCGTCCCTTCTCCGCCCGTGTCGCATCCTCCCCCCAAACATCTGCCACCTCCGTGGCGGTCCTTGATCTAGTTGTGTTTCCCGCTCGCTGTGTCGGCCAGAGTCGCCCAAGTGCAAATGAACCCCCTGGCCAGTAGGGTGCTCGTTTTGGGGACCTCCGCATGCACTGTGCAGGCTTCAAAGCCCGGCTGGCACGACCTTGGAAACGTACTCGAGTAAGTGCATCGATTGGCCTTCCATACCTCGTCATGGCGCGCCACTTGGCATCGTCGAGTCCGCCCAGCGCCACCTAGTCCACCTGGCGTCACTCGAGTTTCGATCTACATCTGCTCCCCATCGGTTGACCTCACTTGAAAGTGGTCCGACAGCACATGTTCAGCCAAAGTCACCTGAAATTCACTGCTTTTTGAGTTGAGCCACATGAAAGATTGTTTGATAACACAACATCCATAAAAATTCCCCGCAATATAGCGGAAGTCACGGCCACAGAGACTCATTCAGCCCCAGCCGGCAAACCGGAGACAGCCTGTTCGTCCTTCCCGTTGTTCTCGCCACAAGTCCAATCCCCCGCGACGTTCGCAAACCAGTGAAGCCTTCACTCGAGTTTACGCGGGGGGCGACGCCGGCTCCTACAGCGACGAGACGTCGGATCCCTGCTTGCTGAAAAGCTTGGCCTTACCTGCTGTGCACAATCAGCAGAACTGCGATCGATCCGCGTGGCCGATCGGCGCCAAGTGCGAGGTCCATGATTGAGCTGAAAACATTCGGTGTGTAGGGTGTGTGTAGGGGGTCTGACGTTACGTTTGCAGCTTCGTGCTGCTGCTGCGGAGGGCCGGCTTCGGCCCTCCTAACAGCCTCCTCCGGGCCGTAACCCAGTTTGGACCCCAATGCACTGAGGCCTGACCGACCTCACTCAGGATACGAATGAATCGGAGAGGCATCCACAGTCTGGCATAGTCCTCACAAAGCTCAATTGGAAAAGAGCTTACTGATATAACCATAGGGAAGTTCGATGAAAGAAGTCCGTCGATGAGATCGTTCAACGTCAGCAATTACTCCAAATACCGCCACTCGGCAGATAACTTATAAGTGGAGGTACTGTGCATCGATCAGGCACAGCTCTGCTCACTGTGACCTTTTCCTCTCGGGGTTCGGTGAATAGAAGTATCTGACTGGTACCAAGGAGCCTGAAACTGAGAAGATCACAATTACACGTCTACTATCTGAATGTGCGTCGACAGCTCTGAGATGTTATCACAGAGCCGCGGAAGGTACATTGAAACCCTTCCGTACTTTTGAATGCGCGTGCATTGTGGTCTCAGAATGATAGCTGGCACTGAGCCATGGCGCGTGCTGACTCTTGTGGCGAGTCCGCAAGACAGCGTGGTCAGGGCAGATCCTGTTTGACCCACACGCCAGGATTGGATGCAGTGGAGCCTCAGCAACGTTAAAACCCGGATCCTGAGCACTGAATGAACGCCAAACAACTCAAGCGTTGCGGTCTGTTTCTGGTGCTGCGATGAACAATTTTGCTGGCATTGAAGTGATGAAGCGTGCACTCAATTGCAGCTGAATGACGTCAGTCAAATACTCGCAAAACGTCCCACTTCCTGACAACCACTGGAAACTTCGTGATCTTGATGATGCGCGGCTCACATTCCAGTGTGATTGTGCTCCCCACTTGTCGACTTGTTAACGTCAGACCCCTACTTGCTAAACACCCTCACTCATTGTACACCTTTAGGAGTTTTGTGATGCTGATCTGGCACGACTCGAGTCTTATAACAGTCTTTCTAATGGTGTTTAACAAGTGGAGGTGGACAAAAAGTAGGGGTCTGACTATATTTCGTTAATATTTTGCCAATGATGTAACGTCAGACCCCTACTTATTGTTCACCCCTTCTTGTTAAACACCATTAGGAAGATTGTAATGACACTCGAGCCGTGCCTGATCACCATTACAAAATTTCTAATGGTGTACAACAAGTGGGGGTGTTTAACAAGTAGGGGTCTGACG